>PVJS01040156.1:0-18565 GCA_004027185.1 Glis glis | reverse complement strand
ACACCCAGATCAGTGATCCCCCAAGGAAGCTCCAGGAGTCCAGGTCCGCATGCAAAAGCAAGGAGTCTTTATTACAAGCTCGAGCTTGGACCCTCCATCCGTCCGACGCAGCGGTGAGACGGAGAGCCCCGAGCTGATTTTTAGAACAACTTTTATACACAAACTGGGGGCCTTTGGTGCCCTTTATTTTGATTGGCTAGCAAGCAGGGATTTGAATCTTGTTGTTTGGGGATTGGTGTAAGTCTTGGCGCGCGCGCGGTTGCCAAAAAAAGTAGGGTATAGGCCCTGAGTCAAGGTACTTGTTTGTCTCATTTTTGATTGGTCCTTTCTTGGGTGGGGTGACTCTATGGTTTTTCCAGGAACCCAGGGTCAGGTTAAGGCCTAGCCTGAATTTCTGTTTCTTGGAGCCTGTCATGGCGATAACTAGGCTAATTGGCGGGCTCTTCATCACGGCCCTTCAGTGAGATAGTTATTTATTAGCGTCCCCCTTTATTCAGAGAAGGGAACTCAAGCCAAGGACACGTTGCTGAGATGCGACCAGGAACAGCTGAGATGAATCCAGGTCGTCTGCCAGTGGGTTTTGGAGAGAAGCTGTGTGCGGCCAGGGGCGTGACTAGGAAGCTCGTGGAAAGTGCGGTGGATTCATTCATTCATTCCCACCAAACGCGCTGCATACTTGCCTTGCACCACCTGCCTTCTCTCCCTAACGACATCATTGTTTCATGGCTCAGCCAGTGGGACTTGATGAGGTAGAATAGAAAAGATAGAAATATTAGGCAGAAAAGGAGACATTGGGAAAATAGAGATTGAAAGTTTGAAAGTTCATAATCTAACTCCACCCTATCGGGAGTGTTCAGTCAGGCAGAAGCCTTAATGAGTCCACACCCTTAATCACAATGGCTCCTCTCCATACCTGAGATGCTTAATGTAAGTAGGGTGGGTGAGCAGGACAAAGGTCAGACCCCACCGCCTATCTGTTGCCAGGGAAACTGAGGACTAAGAGGAAGTCCTGCCCTCTACTGTGCGACCCTACCTACCCCCTCCTATAAAAGAACTGCGAAAGCACGCGGACACCCTCTTGCTCTCTGGCTCGCCTGGATGGATGGATGCCTGCAGGGAGACTTGCTCACCCTTTCTTAGATGACCCCCCACCTTTCTTAGATGACCCCCAACCTGTATCCCCACCTTTCTTAAGTTAATTAAAACCTTTGCCTTTTTCTGATGGCACGTGTTGAAATTCTTATTCATCATGGAAGCCAAGGACCCCTCAGAATTAGCTATTTCCCCATGACAGGACTCAGTTCACAGTGGGACTCAGTTCACGGTAAGATAAGGCAGGTTATCAATGCCCAGCAGAGGGTAAAGAAGGAGCATCGCAGGAATATTTTTAAGAGAGGCACTGAGTCTGGAAGACAGGATTGAGCCTGGCTTCACAAAGAATGAGGCAGCAGTAGAAGAAGAATGAGCACCTCCTGAACAGCGTGCGACAGGCATCCTGATAGCTAAAGTGTGTTGCGTGCCAGCCACTGTGCTCAGCGTTTTTTGGTATATTCTCATTACTACCCACAAATCCAGGTACGCTGTCCTGTTTTACAGATGAGAAAGCTGAAGCTTAAGGAGCGTCATGGCCACAGGTGGGCTGGGATTCAAGGCCAGGCGGTCAGGTGCCAGAGCCTTTTGATAACCTCTCTTCTATGACATGGGTCATGTCTGAGTGAAATTTTATTTTACCTTCATAGCAGCATGTGACCCGGGCTGTGGGGGGCTTGCTGGTGTCCCGTCGCCCTCCTAGCCGCCCGGCTTTGCTCTGTTCATGGTCTCACTGTGGTATGCGTGCTTTCCTTCCCCCATCCTGTCCCTGCTTCGTTTCAGGGAACATCATCAAGAACGAAGCCTTGTACGGAGCCGGCATCCACCCCCTCTCTCTGGGTTCGCTCCTGAGTGCTCCCTGTCTGGAGGCCCTTGTGGATCGCGTGGTGGAGTTCAGTACCGACTGGCTGCAGGGCAAGTTCCAGGGCAGGCGGCAGCACACGAAGATCTACCAGAAGGAGCGGTGTCCTGCCGGGCACCAGGTCCTGAGGGAGGCCCTGGGGCCCCCAGGTGGGTTCCAGAGGCTCACCTGGTGGTGCCCGCAGTGCCAGCCCCGGCTGCCACCTGAGCAGCCACCTGAGCAGCCCCTGCAGTCCTAAGCACTGGACCGTCTTCACGGTTACCCTTGGGGACCACGATGCCTGTGAGTCCGGAACGGTGGGTGTGGACAAGGATTGGACGTTGTGGGTCGGGGGTGTCAGTGTCGATGTTCCTCACTGGAGTTATGTCTGAGGCACAGTTTTCACAGGGGGACGTTCTTCCCTTTCCAGTTCAGTACATTCTTCTTGATTCTACCATTGTGACAGGGGGAGTTTAGGGGAAACCTCCCTGAAGGACAGTGGGCCATGAAAACCAGACCCCATGGGAAGCAGCCATGTTCCCAGCGTTGCTTTGTGAGGGCTGTGTTGTGTTTTTAAAACTTTAGCTGATTTTAAGGCCCTCCGTTTTGATTTTGTTTTATTTTTTGGTACTGGGCATTGAACCCAGGGATACTCTACCACTGGGGTAGTGGTACATCCCCCCCCCCTTTTAATTTCATTTTACTTTTGAAACAGGGTCTCACTAAGTTGCACAGACTGGCCTCCAACTTGTGACCCTCCAGCCTCAGCCTCCTGAGTTGCCAGGATTATAGGTGTGCGCCATTGCCCCTGGCTAAGGCCACTGTCTGTTTTGAGAAACAGTGAAACATTTTTCTTTTCTCGTTCCCCTGGGGGATGGGGATGAGGGTGGAGCAGCGGGAGAGATGCGCTGGCTCAGCCCCTGCCTGGCTCCTTCCCATGGATGGGGGTTCCCGGGTGGGGCAGGGAGCTGGCCACCTTCCCTGAGCGCCCAGTGATCCTAAAAAAAGAGCCGCTTGTTCACTGCTTAAGCCAACATATTTGTGGCTGTTGGTGCATTGAACAATTCAGGAATCAAGAGATGTGGAGAAGCACCCTCTCAGGTTGTTGGCAGCACCCAGAGGAAGCTGGGACAGCCATGTGAAAATAAAGCCTTTGTTATTGTCTGTGTCGTCTCTATTTGGCAGCAGAGGGTTTTTGTTTTGTTTTGTTTTTGTTTTTTGGTTTTTTTTTTTTTGCAGGGCTGGGGCTCAAACTTGGGGCCCCACTTAGGCAGGTGCTCTACCACTGAGCTACACCCCCAGCCCAGGAGAGGGTCTTCAGCTGTAAATACCAGCCTTGACGAAGGTGACCTGGCAGGTCTTGCTGGGCTGGCGGGGAGGAGGTGAGCGCAGACCCGCCCCTTCCCCGGGTGAGCAGAGCTGTACCCCCCCCCCCCCGTGCACAGGACAGAGGCGACTTGTGGGAGGACACTGAAAACAGCAACTGATGCCTGCGGCTTCCCTTCTCTCTTCTGAAATTATAAAGAGTTGTTCTTGGTGGGGAAAGCTGCTTCATAGCCGGCTGGTTCTCTGTGTAACAGTTAATATAAACCAAATGGTGTGGAGTGCGCCCCTGCTCTCCCTGCACTAGATGCTCCCCCACACTGAGTGCTCACCCCCGGTGGAGTGCTCCCCCCACACCAGGTGCTTACCCCGCATTCAGTGCTTCCCCCACATGGGGTGCTCACCCCATATCTGGTGCTCACTGTGCCTCAAGGCTCACCCTGCAGTGAGTGCTCCTGCTGCATGGAGTGCTCCCCCTGCACTGAGTGCTCTCCCTATGTTAAGTGTCCCCTCATACCAAGTGCTCACCCCACACTGAGTACCCACCCTCTGTTGAGATCTTCCCCTGCATGGAGTACTCCCCTCACACCAGTGCTCCCCCTGAGTGGAGGTTTATCCTGCAGGCTCACCCTGTACTGAGTGCTCTTCTCACACAGGTGCTTACCACTTAGTTCTTGTGCATAATCTGCACAGCCACCCATGGAGATGGTGCTCACTCTTATGCCCTTATTTTATGGATGAGAAAACAAATCTGGAGTGGTTAAGGAACTTGCTTGAGATCACACAGTGAGCAAGGCCCAGAGCCGTTGCCTTAGTTCACGCTGCCATTAAAAAAAAAATGCTATAGACTGGGTGACGTGATGGACTTACTTCTCGCAGCTCTGGAGGCCGAGATCCAAGACTAAGGCTGATTAGGTTACCCAGCAAGCCCCCTCCTGGCCGGCCGATGGCAGCTTCTCACTGCAACCTCACACAGGGAAGGGTGTGCCCAGACGTCTTTCTCATTGGGCAAGGACAATGATCCCATCACTGGATCATCTCTTGACCTCCCCTTGTGGCTCCATTTATACCCAATCAACTCCCAAAGGCTCCGTCTCCACAGACCACCATTGTGGGCTAAGGCTTCCACGGGGGTTTTAGAGCGACACAAATGCTCAGGCTGTAACAGCTGCACCCTTTTGTGTGTGTGTGTGGTACTGGGGATTGAACCCAGAGGCATTCTACCTCGGAGCTACACCCCCAGCCCTATTTTATTTGTTATTTTGAAACAGGGCCTCACTAAGTTGCAGAGGGCCTCACAAGTTGCTGAGGCTGGCCGCAAACCTGTGATCCTCCTGTCTCAGCCTCCCAAGTACTGGGATTACAAGAGTGCGCCACCATGCCCAGCTTAGCTGTGCACTTTCTATCCACTACCCTGTAGCCCTCGCCATTTTGGTGGATTGGTGATTGATCCCAGGGGCGCACCACCACCGAGCTATCTCTGTAGCCCTTTTTAGTTTTCATTTTGAGAGGGTCTTCACCAAAGTGCCCAGGTTGTCCTTGCACTTGTGGCCCTGACTCCCTGGGATCACAGGCATGCACCACCATGCCCAGCCGTTACAGCCCTTTCTATGGGCACCATAACCGCACCGCAGGAACTGACCAAGCCCTGGCTCACATCCGCATTAGAGTTATGTCCTTCAAGGTGGCTAGGTTCCCTTTGTTCCTGAAATGTGATCCAAGGTAGAATCATGGCTCTGCTGCCTGCAGAGGAAGGGTGAGATAAGGTTGAGAGTTACTGCATGCTCTGTCTCCCACTCGGAGCTCACAGAGCTCCTAAAGGCTCCAAGAAATCTCCCACAGTAACAGACTTTTATTTCTCTATCTGGTGTTTCCAAATCCAATTTTAACATGAAACCCTTTTTCTCTTTACTGTTCCTTAGAACACAGTGTGGAGTGCTATTATAATCCATGTCATCAAAAACCCCAAGTATTTGGCTCTGGATGTCCTAGTCACTGTGTTCTAAGGTGCCTCTCCTCTTTGATCCCTGTTTTTATTTTTATTAATTTGTTTATTTTTGTGGTGCTGGGAATTGAATTCAGGGGCATTCTACCTCTGAGCTACAACCCCAGCCCTATTTTATTTTTTATTTTGAAACAGGGTCTCACTAAATTGCTGAGAACCTCGCTTAGTTGCTGAGATTGGCATCGAGCCCGTGATCTTCCTGTCTCAGCTTCCCAAGTACTGGGATTACACGTGTGGGACACCATGCTTGGCTCTATTCTCTGTGTTTTTATTTTATTTTATTTATTTATTTATTTTTATTTTTATTTTTTATTTATTTATTTATTTATTTATTTATTTATTTATTTATTTATTTTTGCGGTACTGGGGATGGAACCCAGGGGCATTCTACCTCTGAGCTACACCCCCAGCCCTATATATATATATATATTTTTGCGGTACCGGGGATTGAACCCAGGGGCGTTCTACCTCCGAACTACACCCCCGGCCCTATTTTTTATACTTTATTTTGAAACCGGGTCTCACGAAGTTGCAGAGGGCCTCACTAAGTAGAGAGAAAGAGAGAGAGAGAGAGAGCGAGCTGAGGCTGGCTGCGAACCCAGATCCTCCGGTCTCCGCCTCCCAAAGTACTGGGATTACAAGTGTGCGCCACCACGCCCGGCCCCAGCCCTATATTTTTTTATTCTTTATTTTGAAGCAGGGTCTCACTAAGTTGCGGAGGGCCTCACTAAGTAGCTGAGTCTGGCTGCGAACCTGGATCCTCCAGTCTTAGCCTCCCAAGTACTGGGATTACAAGCGTGCACCACCACACCTGGCTGTTCTCTGTTTTTAGACCATTGCTTTTATGGCTACAATCAACTCCACAGCCCTGTATCTAAACTCTTTTTACTTCCTTGTATCTAAATTCTTCCTACTTTCCTCATACTTTTTTTTTTTTTTTTTTTTTTTGCAGTACTGGGGATTGAACCCAGGGACATTCTACCTCCGAGCCACACCCCCAGCCCTATTTTTTATTCTTTATTTTGAAACAGGTCTCACTAAGTTGCGGAGGACCTCACTAAGTAGCTGAGGCTGGCCCCAAACCCGGATCCTCCTGTCTCAACCTCACAAGTACTGGGATTACAAACATGCGCCACCACACCTGGCTCTCCTCATACTTTTATATCTCTTAAACTGTTGTACCGTGGCTATCTCTTAAGTATTAAAAAGTTCCAAGCTGGGCCTGGTGGCACATGCCTATAATCCCAGTACTTGGGAGGCTGAGACAGGAGGATCTCAGGTTCAAGGACAGCCTCAGCAATAGTGAGACTCTCATCAAAAGTGAGACCCTGTTTCCAAACAAAAAATAAAACAGAGCTGGGATGTAGCCCAGAGGTAGAATGCCTCTGGGTTCCATCCCCAGTACCACAAAAAAGAAAGAAAAAAGTTTTTAACTGGGCATGGTGGTCCACACCTATAATCCTAGTACTTAGGAGGCTGAAACAGGAGGTTGGCAGTTTCAAGGCCAGCCTCAGCAACTTATTGAGACCCTGTCTCAAAAAATAAAAAGGGCTGGGCATGGTGGCACAGGCCTGTAATCCCAGTACTTGGGAGGCTGAGACATGAGGATCGCACATACGAGGACAGCCTCAGCAAGTAGTGAGGCTCTCATCAACCTAGCGAGACCCTGTTTCAAAATAAAAATAAAATAGGACTGGGAACGCCCCTGGGTTCAAGTCCCAGTACCACACACACAAAATAATGATAATAATAATAACAATAAAAATAGGACTGGGGATATAACTTGGAGGTAGAATGCCCCTGGGTTCAAGTCCCAGTACCAAGGAAAAAAAAAGGAGGAGGGGGCTTAGAACCCTTCAAACTTCTGTAGCCATCTCCCCACATACATTTTTTTAACTTAGTTTGTAAAACCCCACTTCTGGAACAGGTGATTTCAAAATATTTGGTAAATAGATTATTTGCTTCCCAAAGAGCATATTTATGCACACACACACATATAAAATATGCAATACATTGAATTGTGTGTGAATATACATATTATTAAAATTCACCTTCCTAACCCTTGAGATTATTCAAGAGTCAAATGCCAGGTATAAACTGGGGCAAAGCAGGTGCCAGACAGGCCATTTCCGTGGGTGAGCAGCCACAGGACGGTGGGTCCAGAGGACGAGAGCAGGCGGGGTGGGAGGCTGTGGCCAGCCTAAGAAGACAAGGGATGGGCTCAGTATAGCAGTGGGACCGGAAAGGGGAGAGGGTCGTCACAGGGAGGAGCTCCATCAGAGCCAGCCAGCCATAGGTGGGACTGGGGAACAGGAGGCGAGAGCTGAAGAAGCCAGAGCCCGCCATGGAGAGCAGGAAGGGGCCAGCGGATGGGGATGGCGGTCGGGAGGGAGATGAGCAGGGACTGGCTGGCTGTTGATTCAACCTTAGAGCCAGCCCTGGTGGCGCAGGACTACACTCTCAGCTACTCAGAGGGGCTGAGGTAGGAGGATGAGTGTGAAGCCAGCTTTGGCAACTGAGCAAGACCCCATGGTGGGGGTGGGGTGCCCGCACACCACCTGAGCTGTGGGAGTGATGGACTCAGGAAGTAGGCCTGGCTACCGCCAGTACAGGCTGCTTAGAGGTACAGCCTGCTCGCACCAGTGGCGCTCAGCCACGTGATGTGGTCTCGGGTGTTGTGGTAGCTTGAGGAAGGCTGGAGACTATGATGGGATCTGAGTGTTGTGTTTGAGGGGCCAGAGGAGAAAGAGGCCAATGGGACAGATCCAATGCAGGGGGGCCGGGAGGGAGAGAGGAACTTCCAGTAGAGGCTGGTGGTCAGTAATGGGAATCATGCTGAGATGAAGGAGAATGGCTGAGAAAAGGCCCTTTGGATTTGGCAGTTGATTAAATTTGAGGTCATGGCTGAGCTTGGTGGTGTATGCCTGTAATCTCAGTACTTGGGAGGCTATGACGGGAGGATTGCAAGTTCAAGGCTAGCCTCAGCAAATAGTGAGACTCTCATCAACCTAGCAAGACTCTGTTTAAAAAAAAAAAATAGGGCGGGAGTACAGCTTGGAGGTAGAATGCCCCTGGGTTCAATCCCTGGCAACACACACACACACACACACACACACACATGACATTCTAAGAAGGGGAAACTGGGCACTGTGAGGTCTGACTGACATCTGGCCATGAGGTCAGGCCAGAGGAGGACAAAGAAACAAAGAAAGAAAAAAGCCGGGCGTGGTGGCACACGCTTGTAATCCCAGTACTTGGGAGGCTGAGACCAGAGGATCCGGGTTTGCGGCCAGCCTCAGCTACTTAGTGAGGCCCTCCGCAACTTAGTGAGACCCTGTTTCAAAATAAAGAATAAAAAATAGGGCTAGGGGTGTAGCCTGGAGGTAGAATGCCCCTGAGTTCAATCCTCAGTACCTTGAAGGCTGCTATGAAGGTAAAATAAAATTTCACTCCTACATGACCCATGCCACTAGCACACCAACTAGGGGATTACACACTACTCCTTTACCCCCCACCCCTTCCTTGCCCCATAAAAAGCCCCTAGCCTGTAAGGAGGCAGGCTTTCTGACTCTCGTGGGCTCTCTTCCCAGTCAGATGCCTCCTTCCAGGTTTTATTCCTAGATAAAGCCTGTTCCCTGCTATCAGGCAGTGTTTTCTTTGCCCCATATACCCCAACAGAAAGATACTAAATATCCTAAGTAAATTGTGAAGTATTAGAAGGTGAGAAATACTGAAGTAAAACACTGTGTCAGCATAGGGGGATCTACAATAGTAAGGATGGGAGGAAAAACTGAGTAGGGTGATCAGAGTGGATCTAAATGAAGTGAGATTTGAGCAAAGATTTGAAGGAGGTGAAGGAGTTAGCCAAGTGGTATGGGGGGGTGTTGGCAGGAGAGGGAACAGCCAGACTGAAATGTCCTGGGGCCAGAGGGAGAGACACCAAAGTCAAGAGGCAGAGGGAAGGGGGTGGGGCAAATCCTGTAGAGCTTGGGATACCCTCCTACGGATTTGGCTTTTGCTCTGAGTGAAATGGAAAGAGGCGTTCGGGCCTGAGTGGATCTGCTTTTGTTTGTTTGTTTGTTTTGTTAGAAATAAATTTCCATGGTATTGTAAGAAAAGACACACGTTTGAAAGTGGCTTGGCGATTTTGCTTTTTGCAAAAAAAGGATCCTGCCACCAGTAAAGTCAGGTGTGCAAGAACGAAATGGTGGAAACCTGCTGGGTCTTTTATTTCTAAGGGAGGCTCCTGTGCTGAGTTCCTATTGGTGGGAGCATCGTTGCATAATCTTCACGCGATTGGCTGGAGAGGATGCCTGGGGAGGGGTTGGCACATGCCATTTTCAAGAAATGTTAACTTTACCAAAGAATGTGAGGATGTAGAAAGTTACAAGATGGCAATTTTACAAAATGGAGCTTAAGTCAAGCTGTTCCTTTGATAGAAAAGATCTAATTATATTCTCACAGTTTGTTTTGTACTGGGGATTGAACCTGGGGGCATTCTACTTTCTAGCTACACCCCCAACTCTTTTTTTTTTTTTAAACAGGGTCTTGCTAAATTGCTGCAGGTCTAGCTAAATTGCTGAGGCATTCTCCTGTCTCAGCCTCTCAAGTACTGACATTACACGTATGCGCCACCATGCCAGGATGACTTTTGAGTTTTTTAAGGATCATTGATTGTGTTACCGAGTTTCTTATGGGGTCCTTGTTTTATGGAGTTGAAGAATGAAATCCACAGACACCAGGAAAGTGAAAGTAGGAATTTTATTTTAAAGGAACAAGCAAGGGGAGAGGCAGATCACCCCTAGGAGCCTTGGCCAACTCCAGAGTCCAGCATGACTTTCTGGCACTGCCCAAATGTAGTCCGTGCCACGTACCGTCAACTGCACACCGCCTTTCCCTAAAGTCCACTTGATCCACCAAAGAGAAGCAGGGTTAAAGCTCCCACGCAGGGGAGTGGTCCCAAGAGAGTAACTAATATTGGTGCTGAGCATAGGGCTTTATATATGTTTGAAGACCCTATATATAGACATTAACCAATGAAGAAAGTCCCCGTTTTTCATCTTGGTCTTCTTGACTTGATCTGTCATCTAGGGCCTTTAATTCTCCAGTCGACACTGTTTGTTCTGCATGTTAGTCCCTAGTCTATACATAGCAACAGTCCATGAGTCTATGGTTGGTGCACATAGATCTTTGATTCCTGACATCTTGGCTCCACTCAGGTCCGATGAACACCTTCCAGGGGGAAGGTGTTTTTCTTAACCCTTATCTCCTGGGAGTCCAGTTCCCTCACCACCTACCCAATCCCTAACTCCTCAGTTGTGGTGTTAAATAAGACTGTAGTAGACTGCGTAGCGGGTAGCGGGTTTCTGGGTCTTGTGAGAGATCTGAGATAAAATTAGCACCTCGCCCTCCTATAAGTAACATTAAGACTGCAGATCTTCTGGGCTAAGCCGGACCTACAATGAACACAAGCTTGTCCTTGCAGGTCCGGCACCCAAGCAGCCAGCGGGAGGCGGTGGGCGAGCAGCGCAGTGCTTGTGCTCAGGGCGACTCTGAGAGCTTTTGCCTCCGCATAATGTCGACAGTAAAGACGCTGGCGATCTCTCTGGTGGTGGGCACGCCTTTAAAAGGCTTCCTGCTGGGGCCTCGGATGATTCCCAGCCCGCGAGCCCGAGCGGCCTCGAAGCCCTACGGAGTGCACAGGGCCCACCTCGAGGGCAGCTGTTGACACACGCTGAGTGCAGCAGCTCCGTGGACCAGCACGCAGGCGCGCCCCAGACCCTGCAAACGGAAGAAAACAAAGGCCCCCGTAAGCACACCAATCCCGCTCGTCGGCCTCTTTCAGCCCGCCAATGAGTTTCTAGGGCGTGGTCGTCACGCCAGACCCATCCCGCCTTCGATTGGTCAGCGTCTTCCTGGTGCGAGCGGCGCTGGCCAATCAGAGCCCGTCAGTCCACTCCGCGCGCCGTGGCGGCGGCGCGAGCGCTCGCAACCCGTTGAGGTGGGCGGGGCGTGGGCGGGGCCCGCCGCGTTGGGCCCGCCCCCGCTCCCGCCCGGCCCGCCGCGCTGCCTCAGCCTCACCTCCGCCGAGCGCCGGCCGGTGCGAGAGGTGAGCACCGAGGCCCCGCAGTCCGCCTTCACCGCCGGCATCATGGAGTTCTTGAAGTGCCTGGGCCACCCGGAGGAGTTCTACAACCTGCTGCGCTTCCGGATGGGGGGCAGGTGGAAGGTGATATCCAAGATGGACCAGGTGGGCCGAGCATCCTTGCATCCCGGCTGGCGGGAGGCTGCGCGCCGCGGCGTCTCCGGGGTCGGGAATGGAGGGCGAGGGGGTGCTCTACGCCCCAAGAGCCGGGGTGCGCGCGGGAGGAGGGTCCCCCGGCGCCCGGGCCCCCGTCCTCTGGACAGGCCTTCCCGTGCCCACCCCCGCCCAGGCCGCCCAGTGCTTACACGTCTCTGCCGCTGCACACCACCGGCTTTCAGGTAGTTTGGGTTCACGTTTCGTTCTCCGCGAGCATTTACATTTATGATCGAATAAATGGGTCCCCGAATTGAGATTAGGTGTGTAGGTTAACGAAGAGTGAGAGAATTTTATTTTTTAGCATAACGAACTATGCAGATCCTATCGTGTGAATATCTTTCCTGGAATGAAATCTTAACTTCTCCCAGTTTTTAGTCACATCGTTTCCATAATCTTGCCCACCTTCCTGCAGCCACCAGCTTTTTTTTTTTCCCCCTCAGTGCTTCCTGAGTTTTTGTAACACTTAACCTATTCTTCCAGTTTCTTATTATCTATGTGCCTGTGGCTTGGCTAGATAGACATATTGGCTCTTGAAAGCCAGGACTTGGTTTTATTTATATTTCATCTGCCTTATGCTTGCCTGTACTCTTAATTAAATGGGTACTTATGAAGGTGTTTATTCCAACAAGAAAAATATTCTTACATAATTATTGAATGAATAGACACATTCAGTCTCGAATTAGTGGGTTACATCAAAAGCTTTTCATTTTCCTCCCCCATGGAATTATCACAGATACTGTACTTTGTTTAAATGTTCTTAATTGGTTTTCTTAATTAAAACACTTTAATGTTTCATCAGAAAAAAGGTTTTCCCCTTTATCTCAGAACTTAGAATCTTTCTCATTCTTTAAGGTCTAGTTCCAGCCAGTGCTACCTCTATTAGCCATTCAGTAGACACTTACTGAACACCTCTTCTGATGTAGGTACCATAGCCGGTGGCAGGGTAATATAGAATATATACGAATGGGACACAGATTGCTCACCGTCTTGTCGGGGCAATCAAGTGTTATAAAATTGTTCTTAGAGTCAGGCGTGGTGGTACACACCTGTAATCCCAGCTATTTGGGAAGCTGAGGCAGGAGGGTCACAAGTTTGAGGCCAATCAGAGAGATTTAGCAAGACCCTGTGTCAAACAACAACAAAAAGAGCCAGGGGCATAGGTCAGTGGTAGAGGTGTGCCTCACATGTGCAAGGCTCTGGGTTTAATCTCCAGTACCACAAAATAAAATAAAATTCTTCATAGGAAACTTAGGTAGCATACTGAGATGTCTTCTTTTTTTTTTTTTTTTAGTACTGGGGATTGAACCCTGGGGCATTCTACCTCTGAGCTACACCCCCAGCCCTATTTTTTATTTTTTAATTTGAAACAAGTCTCACTAAGTTGCAGAGGGCCTCACTAAGTTGCTGAGGCTGGCCACGAACCTGAGATCCTCTTGTCTCAGCCTCCCAAGTACTGGGGTTACAAGTGTGTGCCACCATGCCTGGCTCTGAGATGCCTTCTTATTACATATGAATTTTCCTCAACTTCCCTGCTTTTTCTAGCACTGTTTTACTTTACAGCAGTCCCATAGTTATGCATTGTGGTTATTTGTTTTTTGGTTTTATGCTCCCAAACTCTCTTGCAGATTTTTGATTCTGGATTTCCAGCTATTTAAAAGTAGGAATCAAAGCCAGGTGTGGTGGCCCACGCTTGTAATGCCAGTACTTGGCAGGCTGAGACAGGCAGGCTGAGACAGGAGGATTGCAGGTTCACTGCCAGCCTCAGCTACTTAGTGAGGCCTTCCGCAACTTAGTGACACCCTGTTTCAAAATAAAAAATTAAAATAAAAAAGGGCTGGGGTGTAGTACAGAGGTAAAATGCCCCTGGGCTCAATCCCCAGTAGCAAGGTTTGTAATCCCAGTACTTAGGAGGCTGAGGTAGGAGGATCCCAGGTTTGAAGCCAGCCTCAGCAACTTAGCGAGACCCTGTTTCCAAATAAAAAATAAAATAGGTCTGGGAGTGTAGTTTAGAGGTAGAAGGGCCCCGAGTTCCATCCCCAGTACCACACACAAAAAATAAGTAAATTAAAATAAAGTGAAAAAAGAAGCTTCTAGCATTTTATACCATATAAGCTTTATGTAAATGTGGTAGAATATATTAAATGTCATAAGGAAATTTCAGGAGGGGAAAAAATTTCCAGTTACTTCTGGCCGGGATAGGGATTTAAGCTTTCAAGGAATGCCTAAGGGAAGTGGTTTTAAATTGCTTCTGTGCCTTGTAGAATAAATATTGACTTGATTCTTATTAAGATTTCTTATTTGGGACTCTCTTGAAATTATTTGCAGATAATAGGTTGAGCATGACTAATCTGAAATCCCAAATACTCCAAAATCTGAAACCTTTTGATGATGCCAACTGACATGATGTCCACAGGTGGAAAATTCCACACCTGAGCTCATATGACAGGTGTAGTCAAAACACCTGTAACTACAAATATTGTATAAAATTACCTCAGGCTGTGTGTATAAGGTGTATATGAAACATAGATGAATTTCATGTTTTTACTTGGGCACCATTCCCAAGATATCTCATTTGCATGCAAATATTTTGAAGTACGAAATACTTCTTGTCCCAAGCATTTCAGAAAAGGGATAGGTAACCTGTATTTGTTATTGTATATATTTGGGGGAAGTGTTCACTGTTGTCAGATTTTTCCAGAGATCTGTGACCTAAAATGAAGAATCAATATTTTACAATACAAATTGTTCAGTGTCTGCAACTTAGCAAGAAGGGCTGGGGGTGTAGATCAGAGGTAGAATGCCCTTGGGTTCAATCCCCAGTACAAAAGAAAAATAATCCTTCAGTCTCCTGAACATCTACAGTGACAGGTAATTCACTGCCTCTAGGGACTGCCAGTTCTGGTTTTCAGGAAGTGTTGTCTTAGAATGAGCTGAACTTTTTTACACAAGGAGGCTAATCCTTGTTTTGTAAAACAGCTTTTGAAGTATTTTAAGATAACTCTCACATTCCCTAAGAATACTGATATAAAGTAAAATGATCTGTGTTCTTTCTTTAGTTATTCATTATATGTTATGCTTTCTAGATCATGTACGAACCTGGTCTCTTTCTCTTTAAAGTCTAGAGAGTCCACAGTACTTTAAGTGTGGCCTGGCCACTTTAGAACTTAATTTTTTTTAATAGATGCTGTTATTTCTAACGAACATACCTTAAGATTGCATTAACTTAAAAATGCATTTTTAAGCCGGGCATGGTGGCGCATTCCTGTAATCCCAGTACTTGGTTTGTGGCCAGCCTCTGCAACCTCATGAGTCCCTCCACAACTTAGTGAGACCCTGTTTTCAAATAAAAAATAAATAAATAAAATAGGACTGGGTTGTAGCTCAGAGGTAGAATGCGTCTGGGTTTAAATCCCCAGTAACACACACACACACAAATGCATTTTTAAAAATTTAATTAATTTTTTTGTGTGTGTGGTACTGGGGATTGAACCCAGGAGCATTCTACCTCCGACCTACACTTTCAGCCCTATTTTGTTTTTATTTTCAAACAGGGTCTTGCTAGGTTGATGAGAGTCACACTACTTGCTGAGGCTGTCCTCAAACCTGCAATTCTCCTATCTTAGCCTCCCAAGTACTGGGATTACAGGGGTGCGCCACCACGCCCGGCTACAAATGCATTTTTAATTACAAAATATTTCCAACCAATAGAAAAATGCTGAAAATAATATTATAAACAGGTTGGTGTCTGTCTCTCAGATTAAATATTTATTGTTTGCTATATTTGCTTTTTTTTTCCTTAAGAAATTCGGTTTGGGGGATATAGCTCAGTGGCAGAATGCTTGCTTAGTGTGCATGAAGCCCTGGGTTCAGTTCCCAGCACCAGCACCACCACCACAACAAAAGCCCTTTTCCACATCTCAAACTTTTCCCTGCCCCCAATGTCAATGTTAATTAAAATTTTCAGGCAGTCGCCTCACACTGTGGACTCAGATTGTGGTCAGCCCAGCACCTGTTTAGGACCTATTCTTCCATTATGGTGCCTTGCTGAAGGACTTTGAAACCTAGATATTTGCCTTTTAGCTAGAGGGTATCATACTAATTGGCTAATGTTTTTTGAGCTCTTATTGAATGCCAAGCACTATTTTAAATACCAAACATTGATTATTATTTAAATATCCAGTAACCCTTTGAGAAAGCCAATATTATTTTTCCATATATATATATATATATATATATATATATATACATATATGGAAATACATATATGCTGGGTATTGAACCCAGGGACATTCTACTTCTGAGCTACACCCCCAGCTCTTTTTATTTTGAAACAGGGTCTTGCTAAATTGCTGAGGCTGGTCTCCAACCTATAATCCTCCTATCTCAGCCTCCCAAGTACTAGGATTACAGGGGGGTGTGCCATCCACACCCAGCTTATTTTTCCTGTTTTAGATGAGGAGACAGGCTTAGAGAAGGCAGTCAGCTGCCTAAGGTCCAGTAGCCATTAAGTGGCAGAGCTGGGTTTTGACCCTTGCAGTCGACTCCAGCGCCCGCTCTTTTAACCCTTCTCTGCTACTACCCTTAAGGTAATGAACCACAAAGGCATATCAAACAGCAGACTGCCCGATCCAGCTAACCGTCGAACACACATTTGTATGATGGATGCAGAGTGGAGACTGCCCATCCCAAACAGCCTAATGGAGAGCAGACGTACAAAAGGAAGACATCCTGGGACTGTTAAGTCATTTGAAGGAAATTTTTATTTCAGGGCATGATAGTGCTGTGGGAATATTTTCGAGGGAAAAGTTTTCAGAAGTGAAGGGGAAAGTGGTTTGTAGGGTATAGGACCTCGTAAGTAGCATTAGATTTGGATTAGGAGGGAGGACACTCAGTGAGGAAAAGCTGAAAGCCAGGAATTGTGTGGAATGACAAAATCCCAGCCTGGAGGCAAGCGAGGGGGTAATTTAGAAGTAGAAAATAGTTGGGCTCACCCAGAAGCTGGGCTCAGTCGAGTAGGTGATGGTCAAAAGCAGAGCTGGAACATGGTGAAAGCTGTATTTTAGGAGCACTATTTGGCAGGGGAATAGGAATAATAGTATCTATTTATTGACTTGTTGGCCAGGTACAATACTAAGCTCTTTAGGTCTGTTAGCTCAGTGTATCAGTAGCTTTTTTTTTTTTTTAACCAGGGGCTGAACCTGGAGGTATTCTACCTCTGAGCTACACCCCCAGCCCTTTTTTTTATTTTGAAACAGGGTCTCACTAAGTTGCTGAAAGTTTTGCTAAGTTGCTGAGGCTAGCCTTGAACCTGCGATCCTCCTGTTTTAGCCTTCCAAGTACTGGGATTACAGGTTTGTGCCACCTCACCTAGCTATCAGTTAGCTTTTATTGAGTTGAAAACAAAACAAAAGACTCTATCCCAAAACTTAGTGACTTAATTTCTGGAGTTTGGTTGTAAACATGTGCCTGTATATGCCCTTTTTTTGTGTGTGTGATGCTGAGGATAGAACTCAGGGCCTCACACATGCCAGGCAAGGCCTCTTCCACTGAGCTACATCCCCCATTCTTTTTACTTTGAGACAGGGTCTTGCTAAGTTGCCCAGGCTGGCCTCAAACTTGCTTTCTCCTGCTTTCCGAGTACCTGGGATTATAGGTGTGCACCGCTGTGCCTGGCCATGTGAGTGTGCTTTACACTACTGAATTATTTAAAAGTAGCAAAGTGGTAAATTTTGTTACGTATATTTTACCCAGTTTAAAAAATAAAAGTAAAAAAGCAAACCTAGTGACTTAACCTAACAACTGTTGTCTAGGTGACTTACCCTAACAACTGTTGTCTAGTTCACAATTCTCTGGGCAGACTGGGAATTCTTCCAGTCCAGGTTGGCGTGGCTGATTTCTCTAGGGTCTGCTCTTCTGGCGGGCGGCTTGTGGTTAGCAGGCTGTAGCTGGAGTGTCAGGGGAGACAGTTTCGCATTATCCAGACCCTCATGCTCACGTGGCTTTATAAGCCTCTGCTTGAGTGGCTTCGCTGCTGTGCAGTTAGCCCCAGAAAGTCACAAGAGGAGCCCAGATTCAAGGAAGTAGAGACTCCACCTCCTAATGAGAATAGCCACAAATTTTTGTGGCCTCTTTTATAACTTACTACAGTCAATCTTGACAACAGCCTGAAAGAGAGAAGTACTATTATCAGTATTATTATCAGAAGTACTATTCTCAGTACTATTATCACTGCCCTGTTACAGATTACAGAAGTGTGGTGTAAAGGATGCGGTGGCTTTTCTGGGGTCCCACAGCCAGGCCTGTCTGAACCCCTCTGTGCTTCCAGCTTCGAGGTTGCTCAGATTAAAGAGCTCAAGCATTGGGTAATCCCAGACAGCAGGTCAGATGCCAGCTCTGTCACATGCAATCCTGGCACATCAAAGACATGCTGCAACGCCTGATTTCTTCCTTTCCTCCCTCACCTTCATGCAAATCTACCATTCACTCATTTATTTAACAAATAGTTGACCACCAGTTGCATGCCAAATATTGTTCTGGTGCTAGAGATACAACAGTGAACAACATAGGTGAAGACTTGGCTTTTGTGAAACTTACATTCTAGTGGAAGAGACAGATAAGCAAAACCAATAGACAGTTTTTGAGGTGGAAATAAGTACTAAAGAGAACAATAGCAGAAGGGCAGGAGACCTGAGATCTGAGGTCAGTGAACGGGTAATCTATAGAGTTGTGACTGGGGCCAGAGACTTTGCTTCTCTGTCTCTTTCCTTTATAAAATGACACTGTTGGAGGGCGTGGTGGCACATGCTTGTAATCCCAGTACTTGGGAGGCGGAGACTGGAGGAGGAGGATCCGGGTCCTCAGCCAGCCTCAGCTAATTAGTGAGGCCCTCTGCAACTTCGTGAGACCTGGTTTCAAAATAAAGTATAAAAGATAGGGCTGGGGGTGTAGCTCAGAGGTAAAACGTCCCTGGGTTCAATCCCCAGAACTGCAAAAAAAAAAAAAAAAA
>PVJS01040155.1:0-18568 GCA_004027185.1 Glis glis | reverse complement strand
TACAAAAAGGGAAGAGGGGACTGGGTAAAAGCAAAACGTAACCATCTAAAAAGAGGTTAGTGTGGCACATTTACATGGCTAGGAATGGACTTTATGTATTTGTTTATCATTTTGTGGTGCTGGGGATTGAACCCAGGGGCATTCTACCTCTGAGCTACACCTCCAGCCCTTTTTATTTTTTATTTTGAAACAGGGTTTCACTAAGTTGCAGAGGGCCCTGCTGCGTTGCTGAGGCTGTCCTCAAACCTGCGATCCTCCTGTCTCAGCCTCCCAAGTCCTGGATTACAGGTGTGCGCCACCACATCCACCTGGGAATGGACTTAGTTGCTCCATTTGGGCAGTAACTGTACTTCTTCTCTGTGTATTCTCCTTAGTTTCTAAATCAGATGAGTATCGTGAGATGGGAGCATGCTTTCCTAGTGTTGGTTCTCTCTCACCCCCAGAAAGTAAATAATACACAGTGGTTGATTTGAATTAGGATTTTGAAATGAACACTCTGTGGCATTTAAGAATATGGAAATAGGAGTCAGGCGTGGTGACACATGCTTGTAATCCCAGTACTTGGGAGGCGGAGACAGGAGGATTGCAGGTTCATGGACAGCCTCAGCTACTTAGGCCCTCTGTAACTTAGTGAAACCCTGTTTCAAGATAAAAGAATAGGGCTGGGAGTGTAGATCAGAGGTAGAATGCCCCTGGGCTCAAACCCCAATACCCCTCCACCACACAAAACCAAAAACAAACAAAAAACCATGAGTTGGTAACAAGAGTTGGGAGTAGAGGCGTTGCAGCCTGGCCCACCTATCTTTAAGCATCTTCCTCCTTTGTATGTTGGGCAAGTTTTCAGTCCTCTTTCCCTAACACCTCAAGGGAACATTTTTTTTTTTTTTTTTTTTTTTTGGTACTGGGAATTGAACCCAGGGGAATTCTACCTCCAAGTTACACCCCTAGCCCTATTTTTATTTTATTTTGAAATGGGGTCTTGCTAGGTTGATGAGAGTCTCACTAGTTGCTGAGGCTGTCCTTGAACCTGCAATCCTCCTGTCTCATCCCTCCCAAGTACTGGGATTATAAGCATGTGCCCATATGCCCGGCTCAAGGGAACATTTGAGAGTGCATTTATGCTGGTTGTGGTGGCAGCACGCCTGTAATCCCAGTACTTGGGAGTCTTGAGACAGGAGGATTGCAGGTTCGTGGTCAGCCTCAGCAATGTAGCGAAGCCCTCCACAACTTAGTGAGACCTTGTTTCAAAATTAAAAAAAAATATATATAGGGCTGGGGATGTAGCTCAGAGGTACAATGCCCCTGGGTGGTTCAACCCCCAGTAACAGTAACACACATGTGTGCAGTAACAGTAACACACACACACACACACACACACACACTGTATTTATTTGCAAGTGGCAGAATGTCTGACTAACAGCAATTTAAGCCATCAGATACAGACTTGCCTCAAGTAATAAGCAGAGGGGTTCCTACTTCCTGTCTTAGCCCACAGTGCCATTAAGGAGCAGGTACTTTCTGTCCTTCCACCTTGTCCTCCTCGGCCTGCGGGTAGTGGTTAATTTTTTAGTGGTGGCCGCTGCAGCTCCAGGCTGCATGCTCTTCCGTTTGTCGCTGTCAGATCAATAGTGGCTTAGGCTCCTTTAAGCTCCTTTTATCATCGAGCCAAATCCTTCCCAGAAGCCTCTAGCATCTGGGAGGTTTTCAGAAGGGATTCTGGGAAATGTTTCTGTGTTCTTAAAAAGAGACCCAGAGACTAGATGGGATGCTTGGAGCCATGGCAGCTGTATTGTGACTTGAGCAAGCAGAGGATCGAGCCGGAAGTGGATCCAGAGACCACAAGTGCCATCGTTGAGTCACATAGATCGTCCTACACTGGTGCTTGGTACCCTAAACAATACTAACGTGCACAAGGATACTAAATGATAAATTTATGCACTTTCTAGTTCTGCTTGGGTTGGGATTTTCTGTTATTGCCATTCAGAGCATCATGATGGATAAATTAATTGGGAGTTGATCTTTTACCTGTCATTTAACATTATCTTTGAGAAAGCTCTTTTCTGCCTCTTCATTTACATGGAAAGTGATTTTTTTTTGTGGGCATGTCAAATCACTCTAAAGGGGTGAGCTGTTTTTAAGGACTTTTGATATTCGATTAATGTTTGCAAGTCACGCAACTAGGTCTCTCTGCATTTAGCTTCCTCTTGTAGTTTTGGGATGTCTGCTTGGAATCGACCTCTTTGCAGTTTGGGTTACAGAACACATTTGCAAGGATCACTTCATTTCTTTAAGAAAAAATGACGGCAGTGCTGGCCATTTCTGTCCGCCTAGAGTGGCGTTTCTGTGCATGTTTCATATTGCTTAGGAGATTTCTGAGGTTGTCATTCACCCGGGGTTTAATATCTTCCTTTATAATCTTCCAGGAGCCTTTCGCTCTCTGGCAGCAGATTCTCATGGGGCCAATGTGGATCTAAGTAGACTGAGCCGCTTGGAAATGACAGCATTTGGGGACACCAGAGGTTTTCTGAATGAGCCAAACATATTCCTGAATTTGTGAAGAAAAGTTAGATAATTTAATGGCAACCTTAACATTAACCCAAGTAAATGAATTGAACACCTAAGATCCAGGTGAAAAAAAATGACAGAATATAGAACAGCAATATTTTTTATCTTTTTATTTCATTGATATAATCTTTAAAAGCAAGTTTGAGTCCTTTTACATCATTTCTACCATGGCTAACATTTTCGCTGCTGCTTTATTTTAGTTGGGGTTATGTAAGGGCTTATCCAATCAACAAATATTTATTGGATGAATTTATTGATTCTGCTTGTTAGCGCTGGTGTCACAAAATTAGGGCATAATCCTTGCTCTCTAAGAGCATAGCATCTAAGATGGATGGGAGAAATAGATGATTATATTCAAGGTGAGATGTGGTAAGTGCTTGCAGGCACACTAGGAATGATAAAAGCAAGCAGGGTGGTATACACTGGATTCTGGTTGGAAGAAGTGGTATTTGAGTGGAGCCTTGAATAACCAAGCATGTTCTTGTTTGTTTACTTATTTGTTTTAGTGATTACTATGTAGCATGTTTATTGTAACGGAGTTTTAAGTATAAGACAAAAGTCCCTTGCAATCCTGCCATTAAAAGATTATGAAAGTTAAAACGGTTTGTGTTCAACTTTTGGTATATTGAGTGTATATCCAGTGTTTTTTTTTCTTACACATACAAATGTGCATTTAAAATAATAGAGCTATGTGTGGTGGTGCACACCTGTAATCTCAGTACTTGGGAGGCTGAGACAGGAGGGTTGCAGGTTCATGGCCAGCCTCAGCAACTTAGTGGGGCCCTCAGCAACTTAGCAAGACCCTGTTAACAAATAAAGAATAAAATAGGGCTAGGGATATAGCTCAGAGGTAGAATGCCCCTAGGTCCTATTGCCAGTACCATAAAATAAAATAATATAAAATAAATAAAATGAATGATGCATGTATGCTTAGAAGCCTCTTTCCCCCTTAACATTGTCTGAGTTTTTTTTCCATATTAAGTTTTTTAAAAAAATCAAAATGTTTAACAGCTAGGTGATATTCCACTGTATGGCTCTACAAAATGTAGTTATCTAATTATCCTTTATTGGCTGTTTATTTTGCTTATAGTGTTTTGTTGCGTTTACTACCTGTACAGAACTCTATGGCACAAGCACCTCTGTATTTATTTATTTATTTATTCATTCATTCATTTATTTTAACAAGGGGCAGAAGCCCAGTCTGAGTCCTCTGAGGCAGAATAGGGGAATTTCTCTGCTCTGAGTGTCCACCCTAGCAAGGGCAGAGGTGGACCATCTCAGGAATATAGACGTGGATCCAGATATTCAAGCCCAGTGTCTGGTCTCCGCCTCACTGGACATTGGTTTCATTTTTTGTTGTTGTTGCCTTCTGTGCTGTCATGCCGAGCAGGACCATTTGATGATGATGGTTTTGGGGCAGGTGGGGTTGTGCCTTCCTTCACATCACAGGAGTCATAGCATCGATAGCATTGAATCTCAAAGCTACGTGGTCCCTCAGTCTATCCTGGCTATTAATAACAGCTTCACGGGTTTTTAGTTCCTGGAATAAAAATCCCATGCCACCCTGCTGTGACTAGGATCACTTAAGTTCAGCTGGACCCTCCTCTACCTCCCCATCAGGAAGGACTCCGGATTGCCCAGAGGAGGGACTACTCCTATGGTGGGCAGTGCATGTGTGCTTTGAGGGTGGCTTAAAAGATGTGGAGGGTAACTGTAAATAATGCTACGTAACTATGTGAAATTACCAGTACCAGTGAAATTACTCAGTGACACGTACGGGGAAGGAGTAGGGTGGGTTCCAGAGGGAAACGAACCAAGTGTTGCGTGCATGTATATTCTTATTGCTCAGCATGATATATAATTATAATGCACCAATAAAAATGTATATATAAAAAAGAGAAATGTGGAGGGGAAGGAGAGGGGACTGTGCCCGGGTAATTGTTGCTTTTCCAGATGGTCAGAATTGATAGTCACAAATAAGGACAAATCAAACAAAACTCTATGGGGGAACAGGAGGGCAAAAGTGTAAAGGAGCAGCCTCTCTCCTCCACCTTATTGTGGAATCCTAAGTCATTTGTCACTCGCTATACATTGTCCTCCAAACGATGTCTCTTGCGCTCATATTGAGACACAACATCCTGCCTAGGAGAAAGGGAGTAGGCTCTCGCTTGCTCTGTGTGACTCCGTAGCATGACTGTCCCTCTATGAAGGTTGAGAAAGGTCCAGAGTGGCCGCAGGAGCCCCCGGGTGGGCCTGGGACGGGGAGGTGCGTGCCTGCTAACCTGGGGAGACTCTACCTGCCCTTTCTTCTCTGTTGGTAGAGCACTCAGGGGCTGAAGCTGGTGTTCGCTTCAGCCCTCATCTGTCCCCAGCAAACAGGACTGTCGCCGGTTAATAACGTCAGTGTGTTGACAGGGAAGATACTGCTTTTGTGACACATCCGCACCGTGCGCATTTGTCAGAGCCCCAGTTAAAGCGAGGTTGGCGTGTGACTTCAGAGGCTCACCTTGGAGGGAGCCATGGATGCTCTCCACTCGGGGTGCTGAGGACGGACGGCAGACATGCACAGGTGCACCCCATTTTCCTACAGTCTGGGTCTCGCACAGTCTTCCCTCATGTCCGAGTTTTGCTGTTTCCATCTTAAACTTCTGCTGTATTTTCTAGGCACTTAAAAGAGAGCTTTCTGCAGTCTACTAATGAAAGTCATATCATGGGAGGCTAGAAAGTTCCAGCTCCTTATTAATTTCTCAGTACATCTTCACAAGCTAGAAAGAATGAAACTAATCTTATTTTTAATAAAGATCTGTTGAGAACCTTCCACAAGGTGGTTACTGTTTTTTACATTGGCATTAGTGAATAAAATAGACCCAAAAAAAAAATCCTTCCTTGGGGAGACCATCTATATTTTCTTTGAGACATTTTTGATACTGAATGGAGGTGCTAACTGCGTGGGATACCAGGACAAAAGGTGTCTAGGTGTGTGGTCACTCTAGTGCTCGTGAAATGTCAGAGTTGTTCAAAGGTATGTGGGGGTGACATTGTGTACAGACCATCAGACAAATGCTCCTGGGGACTCTGGGGACAGGTACAGCAGAGCCCTTGTGACCTCAGGAATGAAGCCTACCACTGGCTCTTCCAATAAGTGTTTATTAAGAACCTGTGCTGTTCTCCCTCTGTTCTTTTGGTGGGGGAGGGAGGTTCTGGGGCTTGAACCCAGGGCTGTATGCATGTTGTACACACACTGTACCCCTGAGATATGTTTCCAGTCCCTGGGTTCTTTTTTGGGGGGAGGGGATTAGTACTAGGGATTGAACCCAGGGGTGTCCTACCTCTGAACTGTATCCCAAGTCCTTTCCATTTTTTATTTTGAAACAGGATCTTGCTAACATTGCTGAAGAGTTTGCTAAGTTGCTGAGGCTGGTCTTGAACCTGTGATCCTCCTTTCTCACCCTCCCAAGTACTGGGATTACAAGCACGTGACACCTGGCCTACCTTATATCTATGTTCTTTTTTTTTTTTTTTGCAGTACTGGGGATTGAACCCAGGGGCATTCTACCTTCGAGCTACACCCCCAGCCCCATTTTTTATTCTATATTTTGAAACAGAGTCTCACTAAGTTGTGGAGGGCCTCACTAAGTTGCAGAAGCTGGCTGCGAACCTGGGATCCTCCTGTCTCAGCCTCCCAAGTACTGGGATTGCAAGCGTGTGCCACCACGCCCAGTTTATCTATGTTCTTTAAAAGATCTTTTTGCTCCCTTAGAAAAATGTCCTTGGGGAATATAGCAGGAGATTAGTCCTTAGCTGTAGAGGAAGATAAAAAATGTTAATTGTTTGACGGAGGGTGGAATCCTGAGATACAAACCATGGATTCTAAATAACTTGCTTTTATAAAAGTCCTTGAGATCAGCACTTTTTCTAAGATTTGAAAATCAAGAGAGCCCTAGGCTCTGCAGGTAATTTAACAAAGGGCTACATTTCTCCTTAAGGGAAAAACGAATTAAGGTTGCTTCTAAAGGAAAATACATGGGTTTTTATTTTTAAAAATAACAGAGCAAACTGGGCGTGGTGATGCAGGCCTGTAATTCCAGTACTTGGGAGGCTGAGACAGGAGGATCGCAGGTTCATGGCCAGCCTCAGCTATTTAGTGAGGCCTTCTGCAACTTAGTGAGACCCTGTTTCAAAATAAAAATAAAAAATAGGGCTGGGGTTGTAGCTTGGAGGTAGAATGGCCCTGAATTCTATCCCCAGGGCTACAATAAATAAATAAGGAATTTTATTCCCAGTGCCACAATTAATTAATTAATTAAAAATAAATAAAAATATCAAAGTAAAATGAATTTCTTTTTTCTTTTTTGGTTGTGTAGTTCTGTGAGTTTCAACATATGCACAGATCTGTGGAACCAACTCCACAATTGTGATGTGGTACATTCCCATCACCTTAAAAAAATTCCTTCTTTTTTTTTTTTTTTTGTAGTAGTGGGGATTGAATCCAGGGGCATTCTACCTCTGAACTCCACCCCAGACTGATTTTTTATTCTTTATTTTGAAACAGGGCCTCACTAAGTTACAGAGGGCCTTACAAGTTGCTGAGGCTGGCCACGAACCTGCGAACCTCCTGTCTCAGCCTCCGTAGTAATGGGATTACAAGTGTGCACCACCACGCCTGGCAAAATTCCCTTATTCTGTCCCTTTGTTGTCACCCCCATCCTATTAACCACTGACCTTTGCTCTGTCCCTAACTATACTTTGGTCTTTTCCAGAATGTCTCAAATTGGATATACACATGCCTTTTTTTTTTTTTTTTTTTGAGGAACTAGGGATGGAACCCAGGGGCATTCTACCTCTGAGCTACACCTCCAACCCCATTTTTTATCCTTTATTTTGAAACAGGGTCTCACTAAGTTGCAGAGGGCCTCACTAGGTAGCTGAGGCTGGCCACGAACCTGTGATCCTCCTATCTCAGCCTCCCAAGTACTAGGATTATAAGCATGCGCTGCCACACCTGGCTACCATATCAGTTTTATTTTTTATTTATTTTCTTTCAGAACTGGGAATTGAAGCCAGGACATTCTACCTCTGAGCTACACCCCCAAGCCCTAATTTATTTTTTATTTTGGAACAGGGTCTCACCAAGTGCTGAGGGCCTCGTTAAGTTGCTGAGGCTAGCCTTGAACCTGCAATCCTCCTGTCTCAGCCTCCTAAGTACGAGGATTACAGGCATGTACCACCACACCCAGATAAATCATTTCATTTCTGAGTCCCAGATTCTTCTCATATTTTTAAAAATGGAGGTAATACCTACTGAGATATGAAGCATGAATTCCAAATAACTTTCTTATAAACATTTGGGGGATCTGCGTTTTTGAAGATTAGAATTTTGGAGATTTGAGATTTCTTCTGGGAATTGAAGATAATACATAATAAGGGACTCTGGCAATTTATAAAAAGCCTATGAAGTGGTAGCTGTTATTTGTGTTACTAAATTATGAAGCATTTAATCTTAACTGTACCGAACATATAAACAGAGATAAACATATTAAAGAATAATAAAAAAATTTTGTGTGTGGTACTAGGGATTGAACTCAGGGGCCTTTTACTTCTGAGCTGCACCCCCAGCCCTATTTATTTTTTTATTTAGAAATAGGGTCTCGCTAAGTTTCCACACTCTGGCTTCGAACCTGCAATCCTCCTGTCTCAGCCTCCAGAGTGGGATTACCGATGTGCTCCGCCATGCTTGCTCACATTATAATATTATTTTTAGTAAAGGTCTTGATCAGGCGCCTTTCACTTTTAGAGTCTATAGATATGATTTTAATTTCTTTCCAGAAAGGAGACAGCCAATCATGGTGAATTAGCAGACCAAATTCCTCATCTGCACTTGTTCCCAGATCTTTATTTTTAATAATCTCTCCAAGTAAGAAATATGTAGCGTGTAGTCTGCTGGGCTGCGAGACAGTATTGATGAGCTTAGCATGTCCGCAGAACAGATCCGGAGGACCGCTGTGCTACACTCCCACCTCTTAATAGAGAGCTCAAAAAACACTGGTTTGTAAAAGGAGCTGTAAAATGCTTAAGTCAGCACCCTTGGACTTTGAAGGGGTAGTCAAGATAGCTTTCAGTTTTTGAGCATTGGTCACATGGGATCATTTAACCCTGTTTTATTGTAACTGATAACCAGGGTAGTTGAAAGAAATCAGGCTGGGGCACACCTGTAATCCCAGTACTTGGGAGGCTGAGACAGGAGGAACACAGGTTTGAGGCCATAGCACGGTAACTTAGCAAGACCCTGATTCAAAATAAAAAATCAAAAAGAGCCGGGCGTGGTGGCGCACGCTTGTAATCCTAGTACTTGGGAGGCTGAGACTGGAGGATTGCAGGTTCAAGGACAGCCTCAGCAATTTAGTGAGGCTCTCAGCAACCTAGTGAGACCTTGTTTCCAAATAAGAAATAAAATTGATCTGGAGGGTGTAGCTTGGAGGTAGAATGCCTTTGGGTTCAATTTCCAGTACCACAAAAAAAGAATAAATAAAAAAGGATTGGGAGTGTAGCTCAGAGGTAGAATATCCCTGGGTTCAATCCAAGAAAGAAAGAAACAGAGCGATCAGGCATTTTTGTCCCATTTTCTTCGCCAGCCTCCTCTGTCTCAGCCTTCCCCATGGCCTGCCTCCCGTGCTGGTCTAGGCCAAGTTCCTAAGAGAAGCCACAGGAGCCTTGTCTCTCACGTCTTCCCATCTCCACACCTGCTGCCGCCTCTGCTCTCTGAAGTCCTCTGGGCTCTGACATCCACCAGGCCCCGTCCCTCCTTCCTGAATCCTTCTCTAGAGCCAAGGTCTACTCTGGGGTGCACACTGGACCTCCCTTAGTCTCACTGTCTTCCCTACTCATTTTGTTTATTTGAGTGCTTCTAAGTCCAAGGCTGAGTCCTAGGTGCCTTATATATACAACCTCATTTCATCAGCCCAGCTGGTCTTTTTATCCCCATTGTACACAGGATGAAACTGAGGCATGGAGAGGTGAAATGACTCTTCTAAGGCCACACAGCTTAACAGAGCTGGGGTAGAAGCTTGGGAAGTCTTCCCTACTTAGTGAAAGCAACATCCAGTTAAGTATTCTATACCTCAGCACTCCCTGAGCTTGTAAAAGAGCCCAGAATGTAGTAGGTGCTCAGTACATATTTGTTGAAGATTAACCATCTTAAGTGATAATGTTTATCACAAATCATCTTTATACTTCTAGGTAAAATGGAGCCTTCCTTGGCCTTCCTCAGGATGCAGAGGTCTATGTTACTGCTAATGATCTTCCTTGATCATCCTGTGCCTGGAGGCTACTTATTAGTTCTTTTGTGATTATACTCTTAGTTTGCTACTTAAAAGATGAGCACAGCCGGCCATGTGTGGTGTTGCATGCCTATAATCCCAGGATTTGGGAGGCTGAGACAGGAGGATTGCAGGTTCACAGCCAGCCTCAGCAACTTAGCAAAACCCTCCTCACTTACTGAGACCCTTTTTCAAAATAAAAAATAAGCCGGGTGTGGTGGTGCACACTTGTAATCCCAGTACTTTGGGAGGCGGAGACCGGAGGATCCGGGTTCGTGGCCAGCCTCAGCTCTCTCTCTCTTTCTCTCTCTCTCTCTCACTGTCTCTCTTTCTCTCTCTACCTAGTGAGGTCTCACTGTCTCTCTCTCTCTCTACTTAGTGAGGCCCTCCACAACTTCGTGAGACCCGGTTTCAAAATAAAGTATAAAAAAATAGGGCCGGGGGTGTAGCGCGGAGGTAGAATGCCCCGGGTTCAATCCCCAGTACCGCAAAATAAATAAATAAATAAATAAATAAATAAATAAATAAATAAAATAGGGCTAGAGGTGTAGCTCGGAGGCAGAATGCCCCTGGGATCAATCCCCAGTACCAACAAAGGAAAAAAAAAAGAGCATATTTGTTTAAAACTTTATGCAGGATATATACCTATATGCACTGGGAAAAGGATGTTATTTTTTTTTTTAGATAGAGCTAATAACAGTGGTTTTTATTTTTTCCTTTGAACTTTGCCAAATTTTCTAAAGTTCCCATAATGAATTTTTATTGCTTTTATAATTAACAAGCCTTGTTACTTACACTGAGGATATTAAACTATTTTTGGGGGGAGATACATGTAAAGGAAAAACTTTAAAAAAAGTTTTTTTGCCCCTGTGGATTAAGCTAAGCTCTCACATCTGCAGACAATCATGTGTGACATACTTTTGGCCACAGAACGTGGCATTGCGAATATATCCCTGCTGTACTATTGAAACCATCTACCCAGAGATCACTTTCTTCCGAGTGTGACCAAGGCACATGACAAAGGAGTGTAGATGTGCACGACACTTGGGTGAGGGGCGATTTTATTGGGCAGATAGTTTTCCGGTGGAATTTTTGTATTTGTGGTTTGAAAGTTCAAGGTCGTGAGATCTGTCATCCAGGCTGGTGGGATGCTTGGTTTCGAGATGGAATAATTCATGAGCGTGAGTCCAGGCCCTGGGTGCCACTTGAGACTAGTAATTCCAAAGTCACATAAATACACGCCACAGTGTGAGTACGGAGGTCTGAAGTTGGTGGGAAGGCTTAGAGCCCCTGGCAGGGAGCCCCGATGGGGAGCAGTTGCTGCTCTAAGGCTTTTAAGTAATTTAGCAAGACTGCAGGGGATAAGAAACTGTCCTGATGGTATGATTCCTTTTATTTAAAACTGGCTCTGCGTTGCTATAGGAGGGACAGTTCTGGGCAATGCACAACCAATTCTGGTCTTCTGGCCCCGCCGTGCAGTTTGGCATGTGGCCACCTGGAGGTGACAGGCACGGCGTTGTCCTCGGTCACTGCCCACTCGCTTCCCCGGCGTGGTCCGGTGCCTGGAAGGTCTGGGGGTCCTAAAAACTGAGGAGAAACACAAGACAAGTCCATCTTCAAGGGGATGGTAGGGAACCCCTATAATCCATCGACATCCATTTCTTAAAAATTGCTTGGGAGTCTACCACGCGAACGAGAAGGGCAGCCAGGGCGTAGAAGACACCTCCTGGTTTGTCATCTTTGGAGTCGCGATTCTTGGCGGGATGCTCTCTGCCCGCTAGCTTTGTGCTGGTAATGGTAGACCTGGCACTTGGGGCTAGGCATGTAACTTTCCTTGAGCATTTATTTATTTATTTATTTATTTATTTATTTATTTATTGCGGTACTGGGGATGGAACCCAGGGGCGTTCTACCTCCGAGCTATACGCCCAGCCCTATTTTTTTTTTCTTTATTTTGAAACAGGGTCTCACTAAGTTACAGAGGGCTTCACTAAGTAGCTGAGGCTGGCTGTGAACCTGGATCCTCCGGTCTCAACCTCCCAAGTACTGGGATTACAAGCATGCGCCACCACGCCCGGTTTGAGCATTTATTTATTCAGTGAGGACACTATCATCTTCATTTTACACAAGGGGAAACTGAGGCATGGGTTGTTGGGTAACATGCCCAAGGTTACACAATTCATAAAGAAAGTCAGGTTTTCCCACCGTCCCCTCTTCGGGGGGGGGGTCAGCTTGAGATCTTCTAGTCCAGCTCCCCCAAGTCTCCCTGCTAGGTGCAGTGGGATTCACCCAGCAGCCAGGCTCGGACCCCGTCTTCCCCAAAAATGTTGTCGTCACCTGGAGTTATGAAACTACTTTTTTTTTTTCAGTACTGGGGATGGAACCCAGGGTCCTTCTACCTCCAAGCTACACCCCCAGCCCTATTTTTATTCTTTATTTTTGAAACAGGGTTTTACTAAGTTGCGGAGGGCCTCACTAAGTAGCTGAGGCTGGTCATGAACCTGTGATCCTCCTGTCTCAGCCTCAAAAGTACTGGGATTACAAGTGTGTGCCACCACACCTGGCTTGAAATTACTTTCGATGAAAAAAAAAATCAGCCGGGTGTGGCAGCGCATGCCTGTAATCCTAGTACTTGGGAGGCTGAGATAGGATCGCAGGTTCGAGGACAGTCTCAGCAAGTATTGAGACTCTCATCAACCTGTTTCCAAATAAGAAATAAAATAGGGCTGGGTGTGTAGCTCAGAGGTAGAATGCTCCTGGGTTCAATCCCCAGTGCCACACACACACACACACACACACAAAAGAATAATAATAATAATAAAAATACTCATTAAACATGACCATCCTCTTAATTACTCAGTGTTCTGGTTTCCTTGTCAACGTTGCACGCAGGGCAAGTGGCTCTCCCTCCAGCCACGCGGGGAGCAGCGTAGGAGCCGGGTGGACACTGAATCGGCCACCAGGCGATTTCTTCATTGTTTCCTGCACTGAGATACCTTTTATCTTTTTCTTCTTCAAGGCATTTTCAGGGATGAGTATGGTCATACAGGTGTGTGTGTGTGTGTGTGTGTGTGCCCGAGCGTATGTGCCTGTGCATACACAGCACTGGGGATTGAACCCAGGGATGTTCTCCTTCTGAGATACACCCCCAGCCCTATTGCATTTTTAATTTTGAAACAGGGTCTAGATAAGTTACTGTGTGCTGGCCTCGAACCTGTGATCCTCCTGTCTCAGCCTCCCAGGTGCTGGGATTATAGGAATGCACCACCACCTCTGGTTCAGACTTTTTTTTTTTTAATAAAACATCTTAAGCTGGGTGTGGTGATGCACTCTTGTAATCCTAGTAATTGGAAAGCTGAGACAGGAGGATCACAGGTTCAAGGACAGCCTCAGCAGTTTAGCGAGACTCTCGGCAACCCAGTGAGACTCTGTTTCCAAATAAGAACTAAAATCAGTTTGGGGGTATAGCTTGGAGGTAGAATGCCTCTGGGTTCAATTTCCAGTACTACATGCACAAAAAAAAATCTTAAAATAATCTTGTGTTTTTAAAGTATTTTTTCATTCTTTTTAATTGCAAAAATAACAGGGTCATTGTTGAAATGTTAAAAAGTAAGGAAAAGTAATTAGGCAAAATACACATACACTTCCTTGTTAACTGCCACAACTCCACACATTGCTTTCTTCTTCACATTTACCTCATTTAGCTTTCTTTCCTCCTTTTTTGTGGTACTGGGGATTTGAACCTAGGGGCATTCTACCTCCGAGCTATACCTCAGCCCTGTTTTATTTTTTAATTTGACACAGTTTCACTAAGTTGCTGAGGCTGTCCTCAAGTCAGTGATCCTCCTGTCTCAGCCTCCCAAATACTGGAATTATAAGCATGCACTGCCATGCCTGACCTTTCCTTCATTTTTTAAAAATTATTTTTTAAGCTGGGCGTGACAGTGCACGCTTGTAATCCCAGTACTTGGGAGGCTGAGACCGGAGGAACTGGGTTCATGGCCAGCCTCAGCTACTTAGTGAGACCCTCCACAACTTAGTGAGACCCTGTTTCAAAATAAAGAATAAAAAATAGGGCTGGGGGTGTAGCTCGGAGGTAGAATGCCCCTGGGTCCAGTCCCCAGTACTGCGCACACACACAAAAAAAAGATTTTTTAGAGCAGCTTTAGGGTCTCAGCAAAATGGAGCAAAATCTACAGCTCCTGTGGCGTCCCAACCTCCCCTATTATCAACATCCTATACTTTCCTTAATTTTTATGTTTTTTACAATATTCCCTTTTTCCAGATTCATAATATATTCTACATATGTTTTGTGGATTTCTTTCCCCCTATTATCTTCTCTCAGTAATCCTTAAGTCAACATGATTGAGGTCAGAGGTCTCGGAAGGTCATTTCCTGTTGACCTTTCCTCAGAGGAAGGCGGCCCAGTTCACATGGGAGGGGGTCCCAGATGCCTTGCTCTTTGAATATTTATCATGTGGTGATTTCCCAGAAAGCATTTAGAAGAATTTAGGGCCTGGAGAGCTCCGTCCCCACCCCCTTTATTTTTCTTTTATCACTTTTTCCCTCAATGGCATTTGGGGGAGAAGGTTTGGGGATTCACTTTGTTGTTAAGTGCCTGGCCCTCCTCAGGAGCTGGAAACCGGAACTGTGGCAGGAGTATTTCCAGAAGAGTCTTGCAAGTTAAAGGAGCACCTACGTCAGATGAAAACATGGTGGTTAATACTCCTGCGGGCCCTGCTGGCGTGCACGCGTGGGGGCTTTACAGTATGGTAGGACAATTTCTAAGTGGTGGGTGGGCAGGACCACCTTCACACCCATGCGTGTAAGCATCTTTCTCTTGTGCATCTGTGAACTCTGGCCTCTTTTGTGCACGTCTGTGTAACTACTGCCAAGCAAAGGGCCATATTGTAGGTGCTCGTGAAATCTTGGCTGCATGCATGAAAGCCAGGCTCCCTCTTGGAGTTTCTGGTAAAAGCACCTTGACCCTTTTAAGTCTGAGTTGACCTCCCAGCTATTGGACCCCCAGTCTATAAAAGCCTTGGATCGAGAATCACAAATTGGTGGCAAAACTGGAGTCACAATTGGTGGCAAATCTAAAACTGTCCCTTGGAGCCTGTTTATCTACTTTCCTATACTTTAGCTTGTAATTCTGTTTCTACCTTTCTCAGGTACTGGCCAGGTTAGCCTCTGGCACACTCAAACAATGCTTTACTGATGTTCTTGCAAGCCAGGAGCTACAAGATCTTAAAAACAAATATCCATTTAGAGAGAGAAAAAAATGCTTATTTGGTACTATGATATCATGCATTAGTGGCCTGTAAATTAAACTTAGCATGACCTTTCTAAACACCCCATGATTACCCTTCCTTAGTGTAATTCCGAGTAAATTGCTGGATTGCCTGTCTACCTTTTTGAGTCATGCTGCTGGCGAGAGCATTAGCGTTGGAGGCTATGGGGCGGGGGGGGGGGGAGGCTCAGGGAACTGGCCAATGGGTGTTTGCCTCCATCACTATTTGCTGGTGGCCTTGGTGTGGCATTTGTTTGAGCAATGTGGAGTTTGAGTGAACATCTGGATTCTGTTTACCTGACAGCCACCTGGCAGCAGTTCCGGGACTATCCTTTGGAGGAGGTGGATAGAAACATTTTTGTTCTAGATTGTTCTAGATTGAGTCCGGGAGTCTGGGGCGCCCTTGGTGGGTTCATGTGCAAGCAAAGGGCTTTGAGTCTTCCTTACCGAATCTCTCCACTTGAGAGTCTTTTGATTTGTTTTTGATTAAACAACAGCATGGCCCATCTGTGGCCTTCCCTTTGCAGTTTTACCTGCTGCTGTGAATCCAAAGAAACATTATTCGTCTTTTAGAGAACTTGGCTTTTTAATACAAATCAAGCTTCTGTTCTTAACTGTTTAGAGAATTACATAGCGCTCTTCATTGTTGCTGTTTTCTTTTTTCTTCCTCTGTGATCTGAGTGCACACTGGGGGAGAGGGAAGGGTCTCTGAATTAGACCCTGGCCTGGCAGGCTGAGAGGTTGGCCAGTTAGAATTGTCCAAAGTGAGCTGTCCAGAGCGTGGTGGTGCACGCTTGTCATCCCAGTACTTGGGAGGCTGAGACCGGAGGATCCGGTTTTGCGGCCAGCCTCAGCTACTTAGTGAGGCCCTCCGCAACTTAATGAGACCCTGTTTCAAAATAATAAAAAATAGGGCTGGAAGTGTAGCCCAGAGTTAGAATGCCCCTGGGTTCAATCCCTGGTACCGCAAAAAAAAAAAAAAAGAATAGTCCAAAGTGAGTGAAGTGGCGATTGCTCCACTGGCGTCCTTCATCTTGAAAATACTAGAAATTGCCGGGCGTGGTGGCGCATGCTTGTAATCCCAGTACTTTGGGAGGCGGAGACCGGAGGATCCGGGTTCGTGGCCAGCCTCGGCTCTCTCTCTCTCTCTCTTTCTCCCTGTCTCTCTCTCTCTCTACCTAGTGAGGCCCTCTGCAACTTCGTGAGACCTGGTTTTAAAATAAAGTATAAAAAATAGGGCTGGGGGTGTAGCGCGGAGGTAGAACGCCCCTGGGTTCAATCCCCAGTACCGCAAAAAAAAAAAAAAAAGAAAATACTAGAAATTGAGTTTGGTTTACTTTGAAATGCAAGTGTTCAAGTGTGCTTTTGAGCTTATCTTTAAAAAATTATTTTTGGATTGTGCCATAATTTGTCATAGTATGCTGATACTAAAGGAAATGAAACTTTTAAATTTTTTTTTAAGAAAAAGCGTCCGTGTTTGCAACGCTGTGGGGAAAGGTTAAGTAAATAGTGAAAGTAAAGTTACATAGGGATAGTTGACTCTACTTGAGAGAATAAACTTTTCCAACACTTTAGCATCATTAATAATTCTTACCCATTAAAATAAGCCTGGTAGACCCTGAACATGGTAATCTCCCATCATTTAAAAACATCATTCCAGCCGGGCATGGTGGTGCACACTTGTAATCCCAGTACTTGAGAGGCTGAGACAGGAGGATCGCAGGTTCGCGGCCAGCCTCAGCTACTTAGTGAGGCCCTCTGCAACTTAGTAAGACCCTGTTTCAAAATAAAGAATAAAAAATAGGGATGGGGGGTATAGCTTGGAGGTAGAATGCCCCTGGGTTCAATCCCCAGTACTGAAAAAAAAAATCATTCTAGAAATATGCCATACAGAGACATTTAACACATATGGTAGCGTACCCTATTCTGTATCGGACCTTGCTCTTTTCCTGGTAACGCTCTCTGGAGGTTGTTCCGTGGTGGTAGTGCACATAGACTTGGCTCATTCTTCTCATTGGCATATGAAAAGAGAGGTACCGGTAAGTTATCTGTAGTTTTTATTATTGCATTTAGGTTGCTTTGAATGTCTGGCTGCTATAAACAAAGCTGCAATGAATATTCTTGATATCGCGTTGTGAGTGAGGTCAGTGGTCAAAGGGTCTATTTGTTTTTAATATAGATAGACTCTGCCATGTTACCTTCCAAGAGTTTATAGCCACTCGTTCATCTGTTTTACGAACTCTTATATAGTGCTTACATTGTGCAAGGGACTGTTTTATATGTTTTACAAATAGTAACTTGTTTAATCCTCGGAGCAGCATTTAAGGGAAAGATAGTATCATTATCATAATTTTTTTTTTTGATACTAGGGATTGAACCTAGGGGCATTCTACCTCTGAGCTACACTCCTGGCCCTTCTTATTCTTCATTTTCAAACAGGGTCTTGCTAAATTGCTGAGGCTGGTCTCAAACCTGTGATCCTCCCGTGTCAGCCTCCCAAGTACTGGGATTACAAGTGTACGCCACCGTGCCTGACTCATTATCATAATTTTTGAGGACACCAAGGCAAGAGAGATGATGTAACTTACCTAAGGTCTGTCTCCTGCATTTGGTGGAGTTAGGATTTGAACCCAGGCAGTCCGGATCCATTGTCAGCTTTTAATAACTGTACATCACTGCCTGTTACCAGCAAGGGCTGGTTGTCCCTGTGTTGGCACCCACAGCAATGTCAAATGCTTTTGCCTTTCCTAATTTGATGAGTCAGATGCCAGTTTTTCTTAATTGTCCTTCTCTTGTTTTTTTTAGGGGGGGATTACTATTACTGTGGATTAAATCCAGGGGCATTCTACCTCTGAACTACACCCCCAGCCTTATTTTATTTTTATTTTGAAACAGGGTCTCACTAAGTTGTTGAGGCTGGTCTCGAACCTGTAATCTTCCTGTCTCAGCCTCCCAAATATGCACCACCATGTCGGCTCCTTTTCAGTCTTTTTTATTACTTGTTGAGATTGGATGCACTTTCAGATGTTGACAAGCCATTTGTGTTTTCTTGTCTGTCCGTCCTCTGCCTGTTCCTGTTCTTTGCCCATTTTTTCTGTTTGGTTGTAAATATTTTTCTTGTTGGTTGTAAATATTTTTCTTGTTCAAAGAAACTCTTCCACATTAATATGAATAAAATTATCCTTTTGTCATGTTTACTTAAAATGCTTTTTCCTACATTATAGTTTGTGTTTGGCTTTGAGATTTGTCAGTTTTTTTCTTTATGGTATCTAGGGATTAAGTCACGTTTAGAGAGATCTTCCACAGTTTTGTTTTGTGTGTGTGTGTGTGTGTGTGTGTGTGTGTGTGTGTGTGGCACTAGGGATTGAACCCAGGGGTATTCTACCTCTGAGCTACA
>PVJS01040154.1:0-18569 GCA_004027185.1 Glis glis | reverse complement strand
GGGGTGTAGCGCGGAGGTAGAACGCCCCTGCGTTCAATCCCCGGTACCACAAAAAAAAAAGGAAAAGAAATAAGGGGAGAAATAAAAAAATTCCTGGAATTAAATGAAAATAGAGATATGACATACCAAAATCAATGGGACATTTTGAAGGTGGTGTTAAGAGGAAAGTTTATAGCACTGAGTGTCCACATAAGAAAAATGGAAAGCCTCCAAATCAACAACTTAATGACACACCTAAAGGATCTTGAAAAAACACAGAGGAGACAGGAACTAGAGCAGGATTCACATGAAAACAAAAGCTGAGTACAAGCCAAGTGTGGTAGTACTTGCCTGTAATCCCAGTACTTGGGAGGCTGAGACAGGAAGATCATAGGTTTAAGGCTAGCCTCAGCCACTTAGCAAAACTCTGTTTCAAAATAAAAAGGACTAGGGGTGTACCTTGGAGGTAGAATACCCCTGGGTTCTATCCTCAGCAACACACACACACACACACACACACACACACACACACACACACACACAAAGCCAGGTACATGATATATAAGAAACAAGAGTAAAAGATGGCAGAAAACATCTCAAGGTAAGAATTCAGGAAAGAATGAGAGTGCATGTAAAACTAGAAGGCAAACTCATAAATTTAATTGGCTTCATGGATAAGAGACAAACAAGGGATGGATTTCCTGTGCATCACTATAATGAGCTGAATTTATGGTGCTGTGTAAGCATATAAACTTAATGGGGATAGTTTAATAAAAATTCACGGTTTAGAATTTAAAATAATTTCAATTGTGATAGAGTTGCTTAGGATTATTGATCACATTGACTGTGTAGTTTTACAATTAAGATAACGATCCAAATTTTTTTCTAGGCTTTCTCTCACTTTACAGGAGAAAAAAATGTAAAGAAATAAGTCACTAAAGTATCATATTTATATGCTCTAACCATATTGATGACTTGGGCTAGCTGATGGCTTCAGAATCCTGTCTTGTATGGCTCAATAAAGTTTTTCTCTCATTCTCACCAGCAGATAACCTAAGGTCAGTTCAGATAATAATGAATGAGATCCCCACCTTCCAAGATCCAGTTTGACAAAAATTTTGGGGAGTCAAAAGCAGGGGAGTCTAGATTCATGTGTGATCTCACAAAACATAAAACAAAAGTGGTAAGCCAAGATATTTTGGGATGTGATAAAACTTAAACCTTAGAATCTATTTTTCATTTCTCAAAAAAAATCTGTAGTTTAATAAAATCATTTGATGGTAAGACAAGAGTCTGACTGCAAAATCTGCTACTAAAACCAGATCAACAGTTACCTTAGGGTTTTTTCTTCCTGGCTTCCAGGAGCGAAGTAGCTTTCCCCCACCAAGTCCTGTCAGGGTGATGCTCAGCCTTACCTCAGGCCCAAAGCAATGGAGCAAATAAATGTTTCCTCCTCTAAGTTGTTCTTGTCAGGTATTTTGTTCATAAAGAAGAAAAGCTGACTAATACGGACCTAAAGGAAATGTGTTCTGCTTGAGACACTTTGTCTCTGGAAGAGAAGAACAGAGACCTCAAGGCAGGAGTGTTGCTGAGACGCAGAGAGGCCAGGGTGGCTGGAACTGGGTAAGCAATGGAGAGAGTAAGAGATGAAGGGACAGCTGGAACTACTGCTTGAAATGGCATATTTTAAAATGTGCATAAAATGACTGGTTTCAAAGGTTCCCAGACTTACAAGTCTCACCAGGCTGCCCAGACTGACCTGGAGCTTGCCATCCTCCTGCCCCAGCCTCCCAACTCACTGGAATTACAGGCATGCTCCACCCGGCCAGCTAGACTGGATTCTGAATTCTTCTAGTTTTCTCCAGTATCTGACTATAGCTCTCTAACTAAAAACAAAAGCTGCTCAGATCCTGAGGCCTTATAAAGTGAAGGTGGACATTTCAATGTAAATTTCAAGGGATAAGCCTTGTGTCTGACATATGAGCCCCTTTTGTTAAGCAGAGTGGTGGTGCAGCATGAATCAAATGGCCAGTGTTAACTTCCTGTTTCTGTGTCCAAATTCCTGACAAGAACAATTTAGAGAAGGAAAGGTTCATTTTGGTTCACAGTTTCATAGGTTCAGTCCATGATCAGCTGGCTCCAAGGCAGACAGGAAGCAAAAAAAAAAAAACAGACAGGAAGGGAACAAGCACAGATATGGACCTCCAAAGACCTACTTCTTCTAGTCACATCCTACTCAGCAATCCATTCAAATTATTAATCCATCAGAAGAATTAATCCACTGATGAGGTCAGAGGCCTCATAATTCAATCATTTTACTTCTGAACCTTGCTGCATTGCAGACCATATTTTCAACACATGAGGGTTCCCAAAAGGGGGAACATTCAAGATCCAAACCTAACTGACACTTATGCTCATGTAGGATACAAGAGCCTAGTAAGCCATACAGTTCACCAAAATGCTCAGTGCCATAACTAGAGACGTGAACTACAAACTAGGGTGAGAAGTTGATGACTTCAAGCTGTAGGTGGCCTTTCTCAAGATCCCCTATCATTATAAGACCCTTACCCCTCTTATTTCGTTTTTGCTTAATGCTTACTTACCTCTTTCACTTGGCAGGATAATGCGGTAATTAAAATTTCACAACCAGTAGTTTACGCAAGGAACTTGACACAGTATTGTATCTGTTAGGTCAATCCCAGATCTTTACAGATCCTAAGAGATCCTCTAGTTCACCTATGGGTAACTTAAGCAATATCCCTAACACAACTGTCTATCCAAAATTGTACTAATGGTTTCTTTCATGAAGCTAACACTCTCCTCTTTAATTTAACCCATTCCTGGGATGCTAGATGACAGAGTTGTTACCTAACTGAACAAGCAGGAATCTATGCAGTTGTTAATAACTTCTTACTCCACATAGGTAAATATATTGGGTATTGTTTTAAAAAAATCCTTTAGAGCTGGGCATGGTGGCGCACGCTTGTAATCCCAGTACTTTGGGAAGCAGAGACCGGAGGATCCGGGTTCGTGGCCAGCCTCAGCTCTCTCTCCCTCTCTCTCCCTCTCTCTCTCTCTCTCCCTATCTCTCTCTCTCTCTCTCTCTCTCTCTCTGTCTCTCTCTACCTAGTGAGGCCCTCCGCAACTTCGTGAGACCCGGTTTCAAAATAAAGGATAGAAAAATAGGGCCGGGGGTGTAGCGCGGAGGTAGAACGCCCCTGGGTTCAATCCCCGGTACTGCAAAAAAAAAATCCTTTAGGCACAAAACATCTGAGATCATAGTTCTAGGACCTAATGTCATCTAAAAAGTTTGTATGTTTTCATGAATATTTAATAACAACTTTCATATTTTTCAACTGATTCTGAAGAGCTGAATAAATACCCAGATGTTTTGCCTTTAGAAATACTTATGGCCCTCCATGAATGATCAACCTATCTCTGCTCACTTTATTAATCCCTCACACATGGTCGAGTCTGTTTCGACAGAATGTAATTTATCCCATTTTTTTAAATGGGAACTGCTTAAACTTTTCTTTCTTCCTTTCTTACTTTTTTGATAGGGGTAGAGGAACAAAAGGCCAAGCCTGTAGACATTCTATCCAAATGTGCACTGGTTTCTTGTTTGAATAATCTCAACCCTAGTTCCTCAAGGTATTTTTGTATATGAACAAATGCGCTATACTCAAAATGATCCATTATAAACCACCACAAACAGTTGACTGTCTTAATGAGAACCTGATAAAGATTACATTGAATTATTGTAACTCTTAAGAGTCTTTTCTCAGTCTTTGACTATATACTCCTTAGTTAGCATATTTACCTTTTTGTCTGAGGTCTCAAAACAACAGATGTTCACTACTCCCATGTTCCAAAATGAACTGCTAGATCGCTTACAGAATTTTTTTTAAAAAGTGGACAAGAAAGTTTTATGATTCTTCAATGAACACTTAAATTCGTTCAATGGAATTTGCTGGCAAAGCTGAGAAAAGAGTTGAGAATTTAGAGTTTTTCATATTTATCTCCTATATTGGGGTGAGATGGTGGGGAGATATGTTGAACTGTTTAACACATGAGGTTTGGGAGGATATTTTCAATCCAATCTGTAACAAGGGGAAAATCAGAAAACAAGAATTAAGTGTTGAAAACATAGATTAAAATGTGAAAAAAGAATGTAAAGCAAGAATTAAATAATAAAATTAAATATGCAATAGAAGAACTAGAAGAAAAAAATCAAGAAAATCTTTTGGACTATCAAATAATAATAAGAAGAAGCTGGACACAGTTGCCTATGCCTGTAATCCCAGTACTTGGGAGGCTGATGCAGAAGGATCGCAGGTTTGAAGCCAGTCTCAGCAACTTAGTGAGACCCTCAGAAACTTAGCGAGACACTGTTTCAAAATAAAAGGGCTGGGAGTATCGCTCAGAAGTAGAGTGTTCCTGGTATTGGAAGAAGAAGGACGAGGAGGAGAAGAAATAAAGTACAGGAAAGAGAATATAGGGATTAATCTAGGATATCAAATATTTGGGTTCTAGAAAAAGTAAAGAGACAAAAAATGAGAAAATCTTCCAATGCTGAAGAAAAAAAATCCTTCTTCAGAAAGAAAATCTACCAAATGTCAAGAACAATGAATGAGAAAGGGCTTCTACCACCGGGCGAGGTGGCGCACGCTTGTAATCCCAGTACTTTGGGAGGCAGAGACCAGAGGATCCGGGTTCGTGGCCAGCCTCAGCTCTTGCTCTGTCTCTCCCTCTCTCTCCCTGTTTCTCTCTCTCTCTCCTTAGTGAGGCCCTCCGCAACCTCGTGAGACCCGGTTTCAAAATAAAGCATAAAAAATAGGGCCGGGGGCATAGCGCAGAGGTAGAACGCCTCTGCGTTCAATCCCCGGTACCGCAAAAAAAAAGAAAAAGAAAGGGCTTCTACCAAGATATAGCCTTATGGAGTTTCAGAAAACCAGAAACACAGATACCAAATGTTTCCAGAGATAACAGACAGATTGTCTAGAAATTAATGAGAATCACATTGATTCAGAACTCTCATTAACAACAATAAATGTTGGAAGATCATTAAAACTTGCAAGTCAAAATTTTTGTCACTTTGAGAAAAAAGTACTTCAACTTCACATCTAGAATTCTAGATTCTGGTTAAACTACCAACCATTAAGAAACAAAATGAAGATACTCAAGAATACAGAAATGATTACCTCTTGGGTATTCTCTCTGAAAAACTTACTTGAGGTTGTGTTCCAACAATATGAAAAATGTCTACTCTTTCTTAGATACAAGAATAAATATATATATATATATATATATATGAGACACCACGTGTATGTATGTGTGCGCGCACACACACACACACACACACACACAAACACACATGGCATATGTAACCCACCAGTGCCATAAAGATGGGTTTGCAGCAATGTGAAAGGCAGTTTATGCATAATCAGGGCAGATAAGGGAAAGTTTGTGTGGGGGTAAGAACATAAAGAAAAGAAAAGACTCACCTTTGGTATATGGCTAACACAGTTCTATTTGTAAAGGTTGGTGTGTGTGTGTATGTGTGTGTGTGTGTGTGTGTGTGTGTGTGTGTGTGTGTATGTGTGTGCATTCTACCACTGAGCTACCCCACCAGCTACATGCTGGTCTTGAACCTGTGATCCTCCTGTCTCCATCTCCCAAAGAAAGGTTGATAATTTTGATGATAAGCTGAAGGTATGGACTTGCTTCTTTCTTTTACAAAAAGAGCAACATTTAGAAATATGAGAAATCAGCCAGGCGTGGTGGCGCAGACTTATAATCCCATTACTTGGGAGGCTAAGATAGGAGGATCATAGGTTTGTAGCCTGCCTCAGCTACTTAGTGAAGCCCTCTGCAACTTAGTGAGACCCTGTTTCAAAAATAAAGAATAAAAAATAAGGCTAAGGGTAGAGCTCAGAGGTAGAATGCCCTTGGGTTCAATCCCCAGTATCTCAAAAAAAAGAAAAGAAAAGAAAAGAAAAGAAACATGAGAAATCTAAAAACATAAGGTAAAACTTATGAAAAATATGAAGCAAACAAAATATGGTATTATTTTAGAGCCTTTCAAAAGAATTTACTTGTCTTTAATTATCTTAATATTTTTCTTCTAGCTGAACACGTTTAGTAAAATAGCATAGTAAGTCCCTCTCTATGGTTCAAATCATTTGGCTCTATAATTAATATTTACATGTCATGTAAATCTAATGCTCTTAATTTATTTTCTAGTTTTAGAATAACTTATTAAATCATGAAAATATATAATTATAAAACAATGTAAATATTAAAACCTTTGACAACATAAACAGAATATATTTGAAAGAGGATAGTACATGCTAAAGAGCTATAAAGGAAAGGGAAATGTAGGTATAGTGATTTTTTTCATTAGCTTTTCTAGTGAAAGTTTGATGATTCATAAAGTTGATAGATTAAGAAATAAAACTAGGATTTTAAAATGCTATGAAAGTCACTTCTGTGGAATGATGTTATGCATGGGGGGAGATGAGAATGAAGATGTGGCTTCTTTTTATATGCTTCTGAAAGGTTCCAATCATTTCTTACAAGTTATCTGATATTACTTTTCATCATGAGAGAAACAATACAGACAGAATCTGTGAAAACTGTAGGCTCCAGAATTAAAACATGCATCCAAGTCTCAACTCTGCTACTTTCTAGCTGCGGGACGTCAGCCAACAAAATTAATCACTCTGTGTGCCCCACCTATGAAATGGACCAATAACACAATCTACTTCATTGAATTATTGCAAAGATTAACTTATTTTAGTGTGAAAATTTATAAACAAAAAGGCATGGACATAATGGTATTCGTGTACTCAATGTTCAATTTTAATATATTTCATTTCACCATATTTATTTTAGATCATTGGGTATTTTTTAAGAAAAGTATATAGATATCGTTAAGGCTCTGAACTGACCCTAGCACATCTTCTCCCTCTGAGAGATAACTATCATTGGGAGTTTGGTATGCATATTTTCGATCATTAGTCTCATATTTTTACTAAATATGAATACATAAATAATATATCATTGTAAGCCGGGCGTGGTGGCACACGCTTGTAATCCCAGTACTTGGGAGGCTGAGACCGGAGGATCCGGGTTCGCGGCCGGTCTCAGCTACTCAGTGAGGCCCTCCGCAACTTCGTGAGACCCGGTTTCAAAATAAAGTACAAAAATAGGGCCAGGGGTATAGCTCGGAGGTAGAACAGCCCTGGGTTCAATCCCTGGTACCGCAAAAAAAAAATAATACTAATAATATATCATTGTATAAATGTTTGTAGATTACACAAGTTGTGTCTAATGCTACAGACCCATTTTTACCTTGCTCTTTCTTTATTTTTTGAAAACAGATGTAGTTCAACCATTTTTACGTACTATAAAATGCTCTATTGTATATGCATCCATTGTCTGTTAATGGACATTCATGTTTTCCAGTATAATTTCTTTCTGCTCTAAAATGTTTTTCTAGTAAGTGTCTTCATGGGCATTTGCATTGAATTTGTCCTAACAGATGCATCTACTGTACTTCCAGGCTTCCTTGTCTAGTGCCATCTGAATGATTTTTCTGCACATAAATCACGTGAAACTGCTCCTCCAAAACTTTATCATCTCTAAAAATAAAGCCTGAGCTCTTTAGCTTGGTGTGTGTATTGGCCAGGGTTCACTAGACTAACAGAATTCACAGAATGAGTATATGGAAAAAGGGATTTATCAGATCAGCTTACAATGTAGTCCCGAGTTCCGACTGCACGTGGAGAGTCAGAGGAACCAGTAGCTGGTCGAGCGGTCTAAGAGCTGGAGTCTTAGGATCAGAGCAACCACTAATTCAGTCCCAGTCCAAGATGTGAAGATCAGGAAGCTCTTCGGAGAAACGATGGTGAAGTTTCAGTTCGAAGGGCTGGAGGCCGACGATCTCGGACTAGAGCAGAAGATCAAGAAGCTCTTCAGAGAAACGGCGAAGTTCCAGTTCTATGAGCTGGAGGCTGACGATCTCAGGCGAGAGCAGATGCATTTTCTTTGGAACAAGTCGCGCATCCCTCTACACGGCTTTCTCCTTCTTTTATCTAAGTCCTGCACCTATCAGAACCCTGCTGCCTACATTTAGGGCAGGACTTTCTGTTTAATCTGCTGTTACACACCCAAAGTCACATGATCTTGGGTGTGTCATGATCTGGTCAAGTTGACAAATTAGATTAACTATCACAGCATGTAAATCCCTTGAGGATCTGCCCTTTGTCCAATCTCATCTTCTACAGCTCCTCCATCTCCTGAGATCCCACGCTTCAGCCACAACACGTTGCTGAGGAGCCCAGAAGGCACCAGGCAGCTTCCTCAACACCGATTCTATGTCTGCGCTTTGGATCCTACGTCTATGCTTTCTATTTACTAGAAAGTTCTTTTTTCTTTTCTTTATTCCTTTTTTTTTTTAATAACCTGAAAGTTTCCCTCTCCTCCTCAGGCAGAAATAACTGTTTCCTCTTCTCCACTTCCATAAGACATTGTGCATGACTCTATTAAAATGCTTACATGAAAGCAAGGGATTCGATGATTTGTACACTTACTACACCAGACCATGACGTTTTCTGGGTATAGTCTCCCTTTCTGGAAGGGAGGGATTATTCTATTTGTCTTTGTATCCTCCGTACCCAGTGCTCTGAAACAAAATAGGAACTTAATAAATGTTTTGGAATGAATGAATGAATGAATGAATGAATAAAATTTTTTCTATAAAAAATGAGAAAATTTTTGTGGGGTTTTCTTTGGTACTGGGGATTGAACCCAGGGGCTCTCTACCTCCAAACTACACCCCCAGCCCTTTTATTTTTTATTTTGAAGCAGGGTCTCACTAAGTTGTTGAGGCTGGCCTTGAACTTGTGATCCTCCTATCTCAGCCTCCCAAGTACTGAGATTACAGGCGTGAGCCACCACACCTGGCCAATTGAATGTTTTGATAAAGAGAGATAAAGGATCCAGGCATGGTGGTGCACACCTGTAATCCCAGTACTTGAGAGGCTGAGACAGGAGGATTGCAGGTTCACGGCCAGCCTCAGCAATTATCTGAGGCTCTCCCCAACTTAGTGAGACCCTGTTTCAAAATAAGAAAATAAAATAGGGCTGTAAGTATATCTTGGAGACAGAACACCCTTGGGTTCAATAACTAGTATCATACCACACGCACATACAAAAAAAAAAAAGCAGAGAGAGAGAGAGGAAGAAAATCTGGGGTCTATTCTTGAAATTGTTTAAAACAGAGATTGGAGGCAGAAAATCGATTCTGAAAAGGTACCGTGATGTTCTAACAAGGTTGCTGTGAATCAAGGTATGTGATTTAAATGGTGGCAGGTCTTTACCTGTAAACTAAGCTATCACTGGTTTTAAGAGACTGAAGCAGGAGGCTGATTATGTTCAGTATCATTTCCTTCCACGTGGTACCGTGGTGTTCCCCTACACTCCATCTCCATTTCCACCACAGGACATGTATCATTTATAGTTTCTCAACCTCTGAAAAGTTATTCCATGGTAACAAACTCTGAGCTTCTAGGAAAGGCCTTGATGCACTCGTTTGGGGACTGCTGTGTACGCATCAGAGTTTCCTAAAATGACATGGAAACAAGGGGCTAGACGATCTGTGCACTTATTCACAGAGGGGTCTTTCATGAAGCTTTTCAAAAAACAAATGTGTCCACATGTATAAAGTCAACTGGACAACGGCTCAGAACATTGGTTGTGCATCACGCTTATTTTACAGATGAGAAAACTGACGAGAGATGGTAACAGACTTCTGAGCTGGCAGTCTAATGGTTTTAATAATAACAGCTGGCCCTTATGAAAGAAGCATGTGATAGTCGGTCTGGTTTGTCAGCTTGACCCACCTAAAAAAATGTGACTTTGGTTGTGTAAGAGTAGATTGAACCGGAAGTCCTGCCCTGAATGTGGGCAGCAAGGTTCTGATAGGTGCAGGACTTAGATAAAAGAAGGAGAAAGCCGCGTAGAGGGAGCCGCGACTCTTCCTGAAGAAAACGCATCTGCTCTCGTCTGAGATCGTCGGTCTCCAACTTCGCCGTTTCCTTGAAGAGCTTCTTGATCTTCTGCTCTCGTCTGAGATCGTCGGCCTCCAGCCTTCGAGCTGAAACTTCATCATCGTTTCTCCAAAGAGCTTCCTGATCTTCACATCTTGGACTGGACTGAATTGGTGGTTGCTTCAATCCTAAGACTCCAGCTCTTAGACCGCCCGACCAGCTGCTGGTTCCTCTGACTCTCCACGTGCAGTCGGAACTCGGGACTACATTGTGAGCTGATCTAATAAATCCCTTTTTCATATACTCATTCTGTGAATTCTGTTAATCTAGTGAACCCTGACCAATACAAAGCATGAGGCTCTTGGCTAAGTCTGTGTATACATTATTATTTCTTTGAATCTTGCCCATGGATCCATGAATTCGATATACTATATTAATTGCCTTTCTTACCAAATAAAGAAGCCGACTCACACAATTGATAGGTGATAGAACTGGTTTTCCCCAGATTTTTTCTGACTGCAACACCTTTGCTTTTAGCTGCTTTTGTAACATTATTCTGATAGCTGTTTCCACCACAAGAGGATGCCTCATAGTTGGGGCCAAATCCAAGCTAATGTTTTTCATCATATCCATTGCTCAACTGAGAAAATGACTGACACATGCTTTGAATGCCCCATTTCTTCCTAAAATTATGTGCTTTCCCACTGCCGGGGCTCCTGACATTCTTCTATCGGAGCCCTTCCTCTCAGGGTAGTTAAGGGATGGCCCCCAAGCAGAGTTCAACCTGGTCAACCTCTCTCTCCCAGGAGTCTGCGCTACGAAAGGGCCACAGACACCAAAGACACCACTAGAGTTGATTTATCGCAGCCTCGGGCAGGAAAACTGTGGAGTGGGTCCCCCTAAGATCCAGTGGAGCTGCCTAGGCCTGTGCCTCCTGGGCCTGGTTCTTTATTTTTCCTGTCAACTTTATGCGATATCTCTCTCTCTAAGGTATACCATTTTTCCTTAAAATATCCATTGTCAGCAGGACATGGTAGCATACACCTGTAATCCCAGTATTTAAGAGGCTGAGACAGGAGGATTGCAGGTTTGAGGCCAGTCTCAGCAGTTTAGTGAGACCCTCAGTAACTTAGTGAAGCCCTATTTAAAAAAATGAGCCAGACGTGGTGGCGCACGCTTGTAATCCCAGTACTTTGGGAGGCGGAGACCGGAGGATCCGGATTCATGGCCAGCCTCAGCTCTCTCTCTCTCTCTCTCTCTCTCTCTCTCTCTCTCTACTTAGTGAGGCCCTCCGCAACTTCGTGAGACCTGGTTTCAAAATAAAGTATAAAAAATAGGGCCAGGGTTGTGGCGCAGAGGTAGAACACCCCTGGGTTCAATCCCTGGTACCGCAAAAAAAAAAAAAAATTGTAGCCGGACGTGATGGTGCAGGCTTATAATCCCAGTACTCGGGAGGCTGAGATAGGAGGATTGCAGGTTCGAGTACAGCCTCAGCAAATAGTGAGACTCTCATTAACCTAGTGAGATCCTGCTTCAACATAAAAATATATTAGGGCTGAGGGTGTAGCTCAGAGATAGAATACCCCTGGGTTCAATCCCCAGTACCACTCACATACACACACACACACACACACACACACACAAATGTTAAAGGGCTGGGAGTGTAGCTTGGGGGTAGAATGTCCCTGGGTTCAATCCCCAGTAAAACATATATATACATTTATTTTCTGGGATGTACAAATAAATAACTGATATAATGGTAGTGATTTCCCAGTCCTATGGACATTTCCCTTAAATATCCTCTTATGGAGACATGCGATATGAGTACCATAAGGCTATGTAATAAGAAAATAAGCTTATTACAACATTCAAAACTATTTAAAAAGTTCAAGTTGCGTAGATTCTGTTATGACTTCAACGTCATAATCTTTCCAACTGTGACCACAGAATGCCCCTTCCCCCCAAATGAGGCATGAATCCAGTATCTGCCTGTGCTGGTCTCCCAGCTGTTTGGCTGAGGAGACAAGGAGACTTTAAGCTTCTGTCGTCACCTGCTGCAGGAAGAGAAGACGGTTTTGGTGATCTCAATGTAAAGGTCCTAGAGCAGAATAAAGCCTGTGCAATAAGAAGAGTAAATCAATTTAGTGATCCAACATAAGCTGCATGAAAGAGGACCTCTTAGAACTCAGACTAGAAAAGTAAAGCAAGGGACAGACAGGTGGGTTTTGTACAGAAGTAAAGAGACTGTGAAGACAACGCCACTGGGCCTCAGGGCACAGTAAACAATAAATATGAGGGCTAGGGTTAGAAAACCAATGATCCTTCTTGTGTCAGGAGATCGCTAAAACAAATGAAACTTGGCTCCCAACACTTAGAAAATCATTATAGACAGGACCAATAAATGAGATGAAAATGGGGGGCGGGGAGAGACTGCAAGACCAATACCAACATTTCACCAGTAGTCATTCCAAGTAATATGATAATAATTGATTTTTATTTTATGCTTCATATTTTTCTAAATGTTCGCTGGGAAAAAAAATTGGAGCAACTATATGACATCTAATAAGCTGGCTCTGAGATTAACTGTTCAACATATCAGGGTAGCCCAAGACTTGGGGGTGTCTGCTGCAGATGGGAATGTTCTATAATATACGCTTGTCTAGGAAGTATTTTTTCCGCTTTTAAAGTAGAAAGATAAATTGTACCACACACTGAATTGCTCCCAGCCCTCGTTGGCAGCCCTCTTCCAAGAGTCTGCCCGTGACGTGAGCTAACTCACTCAACCTCAATTCTGATTCTCCCCAACTCCCATATGTGTTAGTCTGCTTTCTGTTACTGTGACAAAATACCTGAGATAGTAAATGTATAAGGGGGAAGGTTTGTTTGGGCTCATTGTTTCAGAGTTTTCAGTCCATGGTCACTTGGCTCTGCTGCTCTGCGTCTCTGGAAGCACAGTACACCGTGTCAGGAGCATGTGGTAAAGGCCTGTTTACCCTATGGTAACTGGGAAGCAAAGAGAGAGACAGGAAGCAGCTGGAATCCAATATCCCCTTCAAGGGCATGCCCTCAACAACCTAACTTCCTTCCACTAGGCCCCTCCTCCTCGAAGTTTTACCACCTCCTAATAGTACCACAGGCTGGCTACCAAGCCTTCAACACATGGGCCTTTTGGAGGAGATTTCATATTCAAACTATAGCACTGTACGATGTGTACTAGTTGGAATAATTGTTTTTCCAATTTTCAAATAAAGCAGGAATTAGGCCTTACTGTGAATATGTCTCCTTGCGTTTCTACAGCCCTAATTTATTCAAAAAACATTTAGTATTAACTTGCAGTAGAGGAAGAGTGAATGGCCTAAATATGCTGCTCAGGGAACTATGAAAATGGCCACCTAGTGGCCAGAAAAAAACCATTGCAACTTGTTTCACCAGGAGGAGAGGGAGGATTCACTGTGAGAGATGAGAAACAGGGGTCATGGTGTGTTACCTGGTCCCCTAGGCTGCCCCTGCTCCGTCAAATATGGTAGAAGCCATCTTACCTGATAAAATGAGACCAATGTTTGGTGGTCCTGCTAATTACAGGACCTGTAATCATTCTTAAACTAGAATGCATGTTAATCACTGACAGTTTTGCTTTTTTAGTTACTTTCATAACTAAAGTTGATTAGAACACAGACATGTTTGTTGTTGATCCATTGTCTATGCCTATTTTTATACTATGACTTCAGAACTTAGTTGTTGCGATAGAGAGAGGATGGCTCAAAAAGCCTAAAATGTTTACTGTCTGGGTCTTTTCCAGAACTTTGCCTACCCTTAGTTCAGTCCAACCAGAATATAAATTTTAGATAGTGGTGTGGTGTTCTAGCAAACATTAAACCGTCTTTCGGAGGGGAATGGTGTTCCTGCTTTATAGTTTTGCCAATCTTCTTGGTGAAAATAGTCCCACCCTTGCCAATTTAAGCAGCCATGTGAGGTCACCAACCACAAAGCTGGGGAGAGACGCACACAGTCACACATTCAAGCTAGCGCAAGCGTGTTCAGCACAGCACCAAATGCAGAAACCTCTCTGAATAAAAGCCATAAACAGGGCAGGAACCATAAATGCTGGATTTGTGCAAAACCTGCCATGAAGTTGTCCAAATCTGGCCCAAGCTCCGAATGTTCTCTGTTATAGTTAGATATAAAATGGCCCCTAAAAAGCTCACTTAATGTTTGGAGCTGATGTAATTGAGTCATGATGGTTGCAATCCCAGAAGTGGATAAATCCATCGTAATGGATTGACCTGGGTGGTACCAGGTAGGTCAGTAGGGTGTGGCTGGAGGTAGGTTCCCGGGTTTATATAATGGGTTTATATGGGTTAAATGGGTTTATATAATCCCCGGCCTTGGGGATTATATAATGGGTTCATCCTCCCCCTGTGTGTGCTCCTGTTTTCTCTTCTCCTCTCTCTCTTTCTCTCTATCTCTATCTCTGTCTCTATCTCTCTCTTCCAGCCTTTCTGTGATATGAACACAGCCCATGCGCTCTCCCTCTACCTCCCGCTGCCATGCCCTGAGATCCACGGTCCCCAGCCACACATGGACTGAGCCCAAAACTGTTAAGAAAATAAATCTTCTTTAAGTTATGTGGTCAGATATTTAGATTATGGCTGCAAGAATGCTGGCGGATACACTAACCAACCAGGAGCTCATCTCCAGTTCCTTCTCTGATGGCATTCAGATTCTGAGTGCTTGCTTTGGATCTGGAGTTGTTCTTCATATGGTTCATTATATATCATTTATTTTAATCTTCATCCTAACTTCCAGAGATACATGCAATTATGACAACCATCAAATAGATGAGAACATTGAAACAAAGAGAGATCGTAGAATCTGACCGAGAACAAAAAGTTTCTGAAAAGCCTGCACAGCCAATCAGTTGACTTGGGCATTTGCTGGGATGGTTGGGTCGTGCTTTTACATGACTTATATCCTTTCCCATTCGATATTAAAAATATTGATGCAAGAGTAATTTTGCCCTCAGATTCATGAGAGGAGCAATTTGTTTTCTGAGTTTTGTTCATCGGGAAAACAGAATCCCAGAAAGACTATATTTATGTGAAAAGAGGCAAAGAACAGAGGGAAGAAAACAGAGACTGAAGGGAAGAGAGAAACAGGAGCCAGCACAAGTTGAGCCTTTAAAGAATATTCAGGGAGACTAGGAAGAAATTAGGGATAGCTGTCCATATTGTGATATGCAAAGTACCAGGAGACAATGCAAAGAGGATTTTGGACAGTTCTGCTGTATATAAAGGGATTTCCATTAGAAAACTTGTCGAGAGACATAAGTGAAGGCTAAATGGATTTTCTAGAATTTTTTTTACACTAGGCTAATACTTTTTTTTTTTTTTTGCGGTACCGGGGATTGAACCCAGGGGCGTTCTACCTCCACGCTACACCCCCAGCCCTATTCTTTATACTTTTTTTTGAACCGGGTCTCACAAAGTTGCAGAGGCCTCACTAAGTAGAGAGAGAGAGAGCTGAGGCTGGCCGCGAACCCGTATCCTCCGATCTCTGCCTCCCAAAGTACTGGGATTACAAGCGTGCACCACCACGCCCGGCTTGGCTAATACTTTTTAACACAACCCTGTGTTGAGACTTTTTAAAATGTGCTAAGATTAGTAGGGTACCCTATTCAATCTACTGCTAAAGAGAAAGAAATCTTTCTATTCTAAAGACAAAGCAGTTGAGTTACAGCTTTTATTATTTAGAATCATTCGCGTCATCAGAGCATTCAATACAGAGAGAAGAACTAGGAAAATTCTAGGGCTTGGTGGTGGATAAAGCCCACTGTCCTTCGAAGGAGATCCTTTGAAGGAACAGGACAGAGCTCACTGTGTGTCAGGACTATGAAAGGCATTGTTATGTGTCTCAGTCTCTATCGATAAGAAGTGCTCAGTCCAGTGGGAGAGAGCAGACATATAAATGACTGCAGTAAGTAGTCGCTGTAATAATGTTACAGAACATGTTTTATCAAGAGCCTCTGGATTCCTGTCTGGGCTCTATTTGACTTTCATACTGCATATTGATGTTTGATAATTGTGTATGGGCAGGCTGCTAATTGCAGTCACAGCTAGCCCTGTTTTTAATAGCCATAAAGTTGGGAGCATTTCTTTTAGAGTTATCTTCCCATTCTATGCCTTTTCATTCTTTACTGGCACCTTCTCTATCTTCCCCCAGTACCTGCTTAGGACACAGTTGTATTGGCGTATGATGCTTGGAATTATGGTAGCTATGCTGTGAGCATGAAGAAGGAGCCAAGAGAATATCAGAGTCACCAACCCAATGCCCTGACATGGTACAGCTTACTAGGTATGTGACCCTCAGCAAATAATTCAACCTCTTGTAGTATTCTTCATCCAAAAACAATCAATAATAATACCTCATAGAGTTATTGTGATAATTAAAAGTTACTACCTATAAACACAGTATAATCCCTAAAATCAGAATTAAGTGATCAGTAAATATTAGTTTCTAATATTCACAATACTAGTTGGATATTTTGCTACTTATAGGCCTGAACTGTATCTACTTAATACAGATATTTACTTAAAGATGTAAATGATTGGTAGTGGTTCCAGCAATTTTTTTTTTTTTTTTGGTGGTACTGGGGATTAAATCCAGAGACATTCTATCTCTGAACTATACTCCCAGTCCTTCTTTTATTTTTTGTTTTGAAACAGGGCCTCACTAGGTTGCTGAAAATCTCACTAAGTTGCTGAGGCTTATCTTAAACCTGCGATCCTTCTGTCTCAGCCTCCCAAGTACTAAGATTACAGACATGCACCACCATGCCTGGCTCCCAGGATTACTTTGCAAGCTTATAGCCTACCCATTCTTTAACAGCAGTCAATGAGCATTTATTGGTCCCATTTTTAAGGGCAAGACTTCCTCCTAGACTCCAAAGGAATGAACATGTTGAGTTGAAATCCAGTAATCTCAAAGAACTTTGTTCTCCACCCTCAGGCTATTCAAGTTGAACACTACATATGACTTCAGGTTGAACCAGGGGATCTTGGCCTTTGAGTCAATCTACTTTGGTTGCAACACTTGAACACAAGAATAAATTTAACACCTAGGTCAGCACTTAGTACTGCTATCCCCTTTGGGCATCACTGGACTTAAATTTTGATAGACTTGGATAAAGCAATGAATCTGATAGAATTACTTAAAGGAGCAGCTGTTGGTGCTAGATTAGATTTCTCCCAACATCTGATAACTTATCAATACGTTTTTCATAGGCATACTGTCAATTCCTTCCTATCATATCTTTACAGCCACCTAAACAGTGCTACCTGATTCTTCCTTTCCTGTTTTTCCTTGTTCCAAGAATCACTTTTCCCTGGCCATTTGCTTTCTTCTAAATAGTCCAGATTATCTTTGACAGCTACAAGAAAAAATCTGCCATCACCCTTATCTATTCTCCTTTTCTCACAGTGAGTCATTTCATAGCCCCCTTAGTGATGCCCCCCATCGCGGTGGGATACCACCTGGGGATGTTCATCTCTGCTGCTCACAGAACTAGTCAGGGGCTGCTGCTGGCCGTAGTGTCCATGAGTATGCAAGTGTGCTCCACTTCACTGCTGGTGAGGGGACTGGCCGGCGTCTGCCTCAGTCCAGGCCCTCCTCACTGCAGCCTTCACCCAGTCCTCATGGGACTTACTCTACCACAGGCAGTAATACTGGTTGTCCAACCACAGCAGGTTGCAAATTGGTACACACATCAAATATCGCTTTCCATTTCTCAGATTCCAAAAATAAACTGTTAGGACTTGGGTCAACTCAGCTGACGATCCAGAAACGCAGGGATTCCCAAGGATGATGCTTTTGGTGAAACAAAATAGCTCTTTTATGCTGTAGCCCCTGGTTTCCAAGAAATGAGGAAAAACTTAACACCAGGCCTGGCCAGGACTGGCTGGGAAAATGACGTCTGAGCTTGTATTTTCAGAGTGGTTTGGCTTTGTTGGTTTTTTGGGGGGAGGGCAGGGGCTGCAGATATAAGATACACGTCGAATTTATGCTGTGTCTTTCTCATTGACCTCATGGGTTTTTGCAAGCCCTGATCCAGAGGAGCTAGGGTTGCTATGAGCTGGCATGTAGACCTTAGGTTTCCATATTCAAAGAAGTATCAAAGAATGGCGAGGGTATACATACATCTACACATACATGTGCACTGCATATGGGTAAGGGAAGAAAAGAAACAGGGTACCTGAGTAGCTTTGGAGCCTGCCAGTGACCTGAAGAGTCTCTACTGTTGTTTCTCCTTCCCCGAATCCCTTCCACAAAGCTAAATAAATGTGGAATTCCATTAAAGCTCATTGTGTCTTGTGACTCTGATTAGCAGCTTGAACGTACTATGAAGAAGTATTCTGTATATTTAGGAAATTCTTAGAAAACGATGAAACATAAGTAGCATAAGAATACTTCGGTTGTATCAATATTCAGTCCCTATTGTCCTGAGTTTTCCAAACTTTTTTTTTTTTTTTTTTTTTTGCGGTA
>PVJS01040153.1:0-18569 GCA_004027185.1 Glis glis | reverse complement strand
TTTTTTTTTTTTTTTTTAGTTTCTATTTCATTAATTTCTGCTCTGATTTTAGTTATCTCCTGCCTTCTACTGGCTTTGGGCTGCGACTGTTTCTGTTTTTCAAGATCCTTGAGGTGTGTCATTAGGTTATTTATTTGGATGTTTTCTGTTTTTATGTGGGCACTCAGTGCTATAAATTTTCCTCTTAACACTGCTTTCAAGGTGTCCCACAGATTTTGATATGTCATGTCTCTATTTTCATTTAATTCCAGGAATTTTTTTATTTCTCCCCTTATTTCTTTTCTGATCCAGTCCTCGTTCAGGAGTGTATCATTCAGTCTCCATGTACTTATGTGATTACTTTTTTTCTTCCTGTTGTTAATTTCCAGTTTCAATCCATTGTGATCTGAGAAGATGCAGGAAATTATATCACATCTTTTGAATTTGCTGGTGCTTGCTTTGTGACCCAATATGTGGTCTATTTTGGAGAATGTTCCATGGGCAGCTGAGAAAAATGTGTATTCAGGTGTTGTTGGTTGAAATAGTCTGTATGTGTCTATTAGATTCATTTAGTCTATAGTTTTATTTAGGTCTGAACAATCTTTATTCATCTTTTGTCTGGATGATCGATCTAGTGGCGTGAGTGGTGTGTTGAAGTCTCCCAATATTATTGTGTTTGGGTCTATTTGGGACCTGATGTCCCGAAGACTTTGTTTTATGAATGTGGGTGCGCTCACATTTGGGGCATAAATGTTTACTATTTTTATATCTTCTTGTTGGATTGTTCCTTTTATTAATAAGAAGTGACCCTCTTTGTCTCTTCTGATGTGTTTTAGATTAAAGTCTGTTTTGTCTGATATAAGCGTTGCTACCCCTGCTTGTTTTCGATCTCCGTTTGAATGGTATATCTTTTTCCATTCTTTTACCTTTAGCGTATGAGTATCTTTGGCTAGAAAGTGAGTTTCTTGTAGACAGCATATAGTTGGGTTATGCTTTTTGATCCACATTGCAAGTCTGTGCCTTTTAATTGGGGAGTTGAGTCCTTTGACATTCAATGTTATTATAGAGATATGATTTTTGTTTCCTATCATTTTGAGTTTTATTTTCTATTTGCTGTAGTGACATATCTCCTTGTTTAGTTGCCTACCTGGTGGAGTTCATCTGTCCTGTGGTTCTGAAAATTGCTTGTTTTTCCTTCTTTGTGATTTATTTATTTTATTTATTTATTTATTTATTTTGCAGTACTGGGGATTGAACCCAGGGGCGTTCTACCTCCGTGCTACACCCCCGACCTATTTTTTATACTTTATTTTTGAAACCAGGTCTCACGAAGTTGCGGAGGGCCTCACTAAGCAGAGAGAGAGAGAGAGAGAGAGAGAGAGCGAGCGCTGAGGGTGGCTGCGAACCCAGATCCTCCAGTCTCCGCCTCCCAAAGTACTGGGATTACAAGTGTGCACCACCACACCTGGCCTTTGTGGTTTATTTCTTTTAGGATTTTCTCTAGTGTTGGCTTGGTTCTCATGAATTCTTTAAATGTTTGTTTATCATGAAACATTTTTATTTCTCCATCAATTTTAAATGATAGCTTTGCTGGATATTTCAGTCTTGGTTGGAAGTTGTTTTATTCCAGGGTCCAGAGTACTTCGTACCAATCCCTTCTGGCATTCCTGACTTGGGTTGAGAAGGTATCAGATATTAAACTGGTAAGAACAGATACTACACTTGATCTTAGCCAAAAGGCCGAGAAGCGATACAAAACTTTTTTTTTTTTTTTGCAGTACTGGGGATTGAACCCATGGACGTTCTACCTCTGAGATACACCCCCAGCCCTATTTTTTATTCTTTATTTTGAAATAGGGTCTTAGTTGCGGAGGGCCTCACTAAGTAGCTGAGGCTGGCCTTGAACCTGTAGTCCTCCTGTCTCAGCCTCTCAAGTACTGGGATTACAAGCATGCACCACCACACCCGGCTAAAACTTTTTTTTTTCTAGGCTAGTTTTCTAGGCTAGTATTTTCTAGGCTAGTTTTACAAAGAGCATATCAATAACTTAAGAAAATCTAATTGCTTTAATCATGGAATGAATGTATTAAATGTGATTTTTTTTACACATGTTGGCAGATGTTCCAAGTCACCACGACCATTCAGGAGGCTCTAGCAGATGTGCATCTGTGGTTTTATCTGGAGCATCATCTGGAGCTTGATGGCTTTAATCCTGTTGGAGACAAAACTTGACCATATAATTTAGTAAACATGGGCCAAATATGAATATGAATAGAATGTCCCCTAGAGGTCCCAAAAGAGGTAGGCTTGATAGAATCTCAGTGTAAACCTTCTAATTTTTAAATATAACCATCTTTACCACACATGCGATATTCCTTTTATAAGCTTCATCTTCCAAAAACATTCTGCAATGTGCTCAAAACCTTTTGTGATTTGCTTTTAGGTTTCTGATTTTATCCTAGTCCTTTTTTCCCATTTGGGGCAATCTTAGGATAAACTTTACCATACAAGATACTTTCTTATCTCTAAAATATTCTCCTTTTTTAATCCTTCCTTACCAAAATTTTCCATACTCATGTACCTTTTTTACCTCTCTCTCGTTTCTACATACTGGTTTTTTCTGCCATAACTCCTTTCTTGACTTTATATTTTTAAATAATTTTGTACATTTTTTAACAAAGTAAGAAACAAATTAAAATCACCTATCCAAGTTTTACAGTGGCCTGGACTTTAAAGAGTTATAGTTTTTCTCTTCAGATGTTTACATTTTAGCTAGGACTGGCTGAAATAACAAGTATCTTGAATAATAACCTTGAACAATACCTTATCTCTGTACAGACAGCAAAAGAGAGAAAAACAACAGGATTTTTTGTTTTTTGGGGGTTTTTTTCTCTTTTTTTTTTTGAGGGGGGGTTCTTTTTGCCAAGTTAAAAATATAGAGCTTTAGAATCCTAGAATTAACTTTTAAAGTATAAGAGAATAAACAACATTAGAAAATGGAATTGTAAAATTTTTTAAAGCTTGAGATTTGCATCCCTCACTACATTTTAAAAGCCAAACATTATTTTTAGCAGGGATCAGTAAAGGGTGAGTGAGGACCTTTTAACAGTTTAAAATCAAGAGGAACATGTTTTCTTAAAATTTGCTGCAGATTATTTGGATTAGGACCTTGAATAATAGGATATTCAGATATTATCTGTTGAAAGATATGCTCTCCATCACTTTAACCCTTATCTAGACCCTTCTTAATAGCCACACATAATGGAGTATATGGGGTTGAATCATTTTTGAAAGGAGGAGATAATTTAGTGGGTAGAGGAGGAAAGGTACCGTTTACTTTCAGTTTTCCCCACAGCCAGCTTAGTGGGAGCAGAAGGCTGCTTAGCAGCACAGGATATCTCATACCAAGGAGCCTCCTCCCTTTTTAAGCAAGCAGCAAAGCAAAGCAGAATAATATTGTATATGAGATGAATTCTTCCCCATTGTTATCCAGCTGTGAAATTCACCTTCCAAGCTGGCCATGACCTTGGCAGCTGAAGGGATGTGAGAAACTCACCAAAAAATGAAACTCCAGCCAGGCGTGGTGGTGCACGCTTGTAATCCCAGTACTTTGGGAGGCGGAGACCAGAGGATCCGGGTTCATGGCCAGCCTCAGCTCTCTCTCTCTCTCTCTCTCTCTCTTTCTCTCTCTGTCTTTCTCTTTCTCTACCTAGTGAGGCCCTCCGCAACTTCCTGAGACCCGGTTTCAAAATAAAGTACAAAAAATAGGGCCGGGGGTGTAACACGGAGGTAGAACACCCCTGGGTTCAATCCCCGTACCGCAAAAAAAAAAAAAAGAAAGAAACTCTAGGTTCCAAGTTCCACATTTGGATGTCACTTGCTGTGGATCATGTTGTTGGATTAGACGTCTCTGTGCATGAATGACTCAAATTCAGAATTATTATTAGAGGTATAGGGTGGCTAGGGAGGAGACAGAGATCTCATGCTCTCCTTTCACCGATGTCTTTCTTTTATTAAGGGTTTTAACCAAAACATTGTAAAAATGATTAAACATAGGAACCAATAAAAGCAGTCATGGGATGAGTCAGGGAAAAACAGCAAAAGGCAAGCACAGATGAATCCGGGAAAGAAAGGGTAAACAATTCTGGGAAGCTAGGCATGGTGGCACATGCTTGTAATCCCAGTACTTAGAAGGCTGAGACTGGAGCATCACAGGTTTGAGGACAGCCTCAGCTACTTTGTGAGGCCCTCTGCAACTTAGTGAGACCCTGTTTCAAAATAAAGAATAAAAAATAGGACTGATGGTGTAGCTCGGGGGTAGAATGCCCCAATACCAAAAAAAAAAAAAAAGAAAAAATCTGGGAAATGTCAGAATCCACCTGCTTATTGATGCCATTTGGTCTTTGGAAACTTGCTTGCATGCAAACAAATTTTCACTTAGGTAGGCAGTTTGTGTCCCTCTCAAGCCAGACCGAGGGGACCTCAGAGCTGATGACTAAGAAGGCTTCCAACAGGTCAGGGTCAGAATCCCTGGAGGCAACTCCTGAAAGGGCAATACGTGAAGTAGTGAGAGTGAAACCAAAGCTGCAAGGAAGACCCCAGGAAGTGAAACGCCCGGGATGTGGAACATCTACTGAGGAAGGATACTGGCAGATCATGTGGGCTGTGTCCAGCCAGGCCAGGGGTGGGGCTTCCTCAACCCTTTGCATTCACATCTCATCACCATATGTCCCAGATGCTGGACATGGATCTATAGGACTTAATGTATCCCCACTGGGTTTTGATCTTTCTTTGATCCCTTCTATGCCCCATTCCTTCCTTTTGGAATGGGACTGTTTACTATGGGCCATTGTATGTTGGACACAAGTAACTTTCTTCTTGATTTTTATAGGGGCCCACAGCTAAGAGGTTGCTTTGAGTCTCAGATTAGACTTTGGGGTTTTGAACAATGATGAAACTGTTGAGATGATGGGGACTCCTGGAGATGGACTGAGTATAATTTTTCTCTGTGAGATGGGCTTGAGCCTTTGGGAGCCAGGGGTGGAATGTTAGGGTTTGGATCTGGAATGTCCTCCAAAGGTTCATGTGTTGAAGGCTTGGTACCCAGTTCAGCAGTATTCAGAGGTGGGACTCTGGGGAAGTGCTTGGATCAAGAGGGCTCTGACCTCATCAGCGAATTAACAATTTGATGGCATTATTGGGAGGTAGTGGAAACTGACTATAAGAGGTGGGGCCTAATTGAAGGAGGGGGTCCTTGGGGATGTGCCTTGGGGACTAAATCTTGTTCCTGACCTCTTCCCCCCCACTCTTTCTTCCATCCCCTCCCTATCTGTTTCCTGGTTGCCATGAGCTGAGATTTCCTCTGCCATGCCCTTTTGCCATGATTCTCTGTCTCACCTTGAGCCCAAAGCAATGGAGCTGGCCAACCATGGAATGAAATCTTGGAGACCATGAGTCAAACTAAATCTTTCCTCCTTTTAAGTTGTTTATGTCAGGTGTTTTGGTCACAGTGACCAAAAAAAATGATTAACACAGTTGAAATGGGAAATCTCAACAGTGCTTCTACATCAAAAGACAACATTGGAAGCCGAGCATGGTGGTGCACACCTGTAATTCCAGTACTTGGGAGGCTGAGACAGGAGGATCACAGGTTGGAGGAGAGCCTCAGCAACTTAGCGAGACTCTCAGCAACCTAGCAAGTGAGACCCTGTTTCAAAAAACAAACAAACAAAAAGGGCTAGGGTGTAACTCAGAGGTAGAATGCCCCTGGGTTCAATCCCCAGTAAAACACACACACACACACACACACACACACACACACACACACAAAGATAACATTGGAAAGAGAAACTCCTTGTCCATAGGTAGGAAAAGATTTCTTAAACTGGACTCAGGAAGCACCAAGAACAGAGGAAAACATTGGTGAGTTAGATTTTGTTAAAATGTAAAACTTCTGTTCATCAAAAGGGCCATTAAGAGTGAAAAGGCAAGCTACAGAGTACGAAAATAATTTGCAATACATATACCTGACAAAGACTCATATGCACTCCTAGAAATAAGAAGGAGATAAACCCAAAACCATGGCCAGGTCCAGAATTCTTTGTGCACATGCTTTAGGGTAGTTCAGTGCATCAACACCCAGTATCATCTGGTTGTCAGGTCAGCAAATGACTTAGATTAGAAATTTTAAAAAGCTATGACCAAACCACATTGTAAATAAATCATAATCATGAATAATCCATCTAAGTGTCTATACAATCTTCCTCTTCCCACTTCCCTGCTTCTAAGTGTTTTGTATTTGCAGATATACTTTGATCTATGCATTCGTATTCACATATACAATTTGAGACTTCTTCTAAACCTAAGGCTAAAAATGAGTTCTGTCTCCACTTATTGATTTATAGTCCTCATCTTAAGAATGTTTTAGTTTCTACACCATATCTCTGACCACAAAAAAAAGCCTTAAAATGTTGCACAATGACTAAAAACAATTACGGCAAAACCTAAGCACTCTAAATTTATTTATATTTCTCAGCTTTAATAAAGATCTGTTTATTGTTCTAAAAACAAAGAACCCACAGCTTTATTAGCATTAGGAAGGAAAATTCTCAAAGCTTTTGAATTGATTTCTCAAAAATCATGTTCATAATTTTTTAATAGAAACATTATAAATGGGTTTAGTTCCTATGATGAAAAGACATTGAATACACTGTATCCTCACTTTAAAAAAAAACTAGAAGATGACTTTTAAGTTACAAAATAATTTTTTACATTAAAAAATATTTCTTTAGGATTCTCTCCAATAATTAAAAATTCATCTAATTTTGAAAAAAGAAGTTACCTAGTTTAGCAAAAGTTGATTCATATACTCTGTTTTAAAGAGTTTGCCAAAGAACGTAATTCCCAAATACCTTTTTAAATAGCTTTTTTAATTCTTTTTGAAGTAGGAAATATTTTAATGTTAAAATGGGTTTGAATCTATTATTGGATCTATTGTTATTATCGGGTCTATTATTTCCAACAAAAAACCCTATGCATTGGAATTTAAATGCTAAAACAGAAACCGCTGCTAAAATCAACATTTTTTTAAATTCATGGCCCTAATTCTTCTTTCAAAAAGAATATTTAAGCCAGCCATAGTGGCACATGCCTATAATCCTAGAACTTGGGAGGTTGAGACAAAGAGGTTCACAGGTTTGAGGCCAACCTCAGCAACTTAGCAAGACCCTATTTCAACATAAAAAAAAATAAAAGGTGATGGAGGTATAGCTTGGAGGTAGAATGCCCCTAAGCTCAATCCCCAGTACAAAAAAAATACAAAAAAATTTTTCTTACTCCAAGATACAAATTTCTTGGTTTGACATGATCAAATTTAATACAACAGGCTATACTAGAAATTCTGTGAGAACTGACATAAGAGAGCAGGGCGTGGTGGCTCAGGCCTGTAATCACAATACTCAGGAGGCCGAGACAGGAGGATGGCAGGTTCTAGGTCAGCCTCAACAACTTAGCAAGACCCTGTTTCAAAAAAAAACAAAAAAGCTGGGATGTAGCTCAGAGGTAGAATGTCCCTAGGTTCAATCCCCATTAATATCCCCCCAAAAAACTGACAAGATCAAAATTTAAAGTCCATTTGCTAGTTTACTCAGGCTGTAACAAAATACCATAGACCAGGTAGGCTATAACAACAAAAAGTTACTTCTCATGGTTCTGGAGACTGGGAAGTCTAAGATTAAGGTACCAGCAAGGTTGGTTTCATTGTGAGATCTCTTCTCTTGGCTTGTAGTCATCCACCATCTGCAATGAGCCCATGTGACCTTCCTTGTGTGCAGGCAGTGACAGCAAGCTCGGATTCCGCCCCTTTCTTATAGGGACATTAATTCTATCATGGGGACTCCACAGTCCTGGCATTATCTAACCCTAACCACCTCCCAAAGGCCCAGTCACCAAATACCATCACATTGGGGGTTAGGGCTTCAAAACATGAATTTGGGGGACAGAATTCAGTCCGTAGCAGTCTGTTTCCTGTACTAGTTCATTAAAATAAATGTTAATAAAAACAATAAAAGCTGGGTGTGGTACCACACCAGAATATTTTATCACAAAATAACTTAATTGGGAGCTAGAAAGGTTCTTAAACATTACCAAGACCACCTTATTAAATAAAGACATACCCTTCCAAGAATATAAATAACTTGCTTGGGGCAACACCGATATCAAAGTTTTGGGAGACTCGGGGTTAGACGTCAGATCACCTGTTCCTAGACCAGGGCTCTTCCATGAAGCCACACTGCTTAACAGTTTTTTGTTTTCAAGTCATTTTGTTTTTTGCAAAATTAAATATGCACATGGCTTACCCAGGCATGGTGAAGCACACCTGGAATTCCAGTACTTGAGAGGCTGAGACAGGAGAATTGCAGGTTCAAGACCAGCCTCAGCAACTTAGCAAGACCCTGTTTCAAGACAAAAATAAAAAGGGCTGGAGGTGTAGATCAGAGGTAGAATGTCCCTGGGTTCAATCCCCAGTGAGAGAGAGAGACAGAGAGACTGAGATCCTGAGAGAGGAAGAAGGAGGAAGAAAGGAGGAGGAAGAAAGGAAGATGAGGAGGGAAGGGAGAAGAATGTTCAGTAGTAATGAAAGAGAAAAAGAGGTTTGTTGAAACAAACCTTGTAAAATGATTTTCTTCCCTTTGGTACTGGGAATTGAACCCAGTGGCATTCTAACTCCAAGCTACACCCCCAGTCCTTTTCCTATTTTTTATTTTGAAAAAGGCCTTGCTTGTTTTCTTTTGAAACATGGTCTAAGTTGTCAAGGCTGGCCTCAAACCTGTGATCCTCCTGTGTCAGCCTCCCAAGTACTGGGATTAAAGGTGTGTGCCACTGTGCTTGGCTTGAACATTCTTAAAAATACTCATAATCAGTCAGGAGTGGTGGCATATACCTGTAATCCCATTACTTGGAAGGATATGACAGGAGGATCACAGGCTCGAGGCAGGCCTCAGCAACTTAGCAAGACCCTCAGCAACTTAGACCCTGTTTCAAAATAAAAAGGGCCAGGGGTGTAGTTCAGAAGTAGAATGCCACTGGGTTCAATTCCTGGGTGGGGGGGCAACCCTGATAAATCTTGCTGGGGATGTGGCTCAGTAGTAGAACACTTGTATAGCTTGCATGGGGCCCTGGGTTTGAACCCCAGCACTGTGAAAAAAAAACACTTTTTTTTTTTTGCGGTACTGGGGATTGAACCCAGGGGCGTTCTACCTCCGCGCTACACCCCCGGCCCTATTTTTTAAACTTTATTTTGAAACTGGGTCTCACGAAGTTGTGGAAGGCCTCACTAAGTAGAGAGAGAGAGAGACAGGGAGAGAGAGAGAGAGAGAGAGAGAGCGAGCGCTGAGGCTGGCCGCGAACCCGGATCCTCCTGTCTCCGCCTCCCAAAGTACTGGGATTACAAGCGTGCGCCACCACGCCCGGCGAAAAAAAAAATTCTTGATATAGTTTTCCAACTTGCTTTGGAAAAAAATCTTACTGATTTATATATCTACAAGAGATGTAAACAGAACTTATTTCATCATATTCTTACTGGTATTATAATCTTCTGTAGCCCATGTTAATTAGATCAGTAATAAAACAACAAGAGAGCCCACCATGGTGGCACACACCTGTAATCTCAGTACTTAGAAGGCTGAGATAAACCATGCATGGTTGCACACGCTTTTAATTCCAGTACTTGGGAGGCTGAGACATGAGGATCACAGGTTCGCGGCCAACCTCAGCTACTTAGTGAGGCCCTCCTCAACTTAGCAAGACCCTGTTTCAAAATAAAGAATAAAAAATAGGGCTGGGGATGTAGCTCAGAGGTAGAATGCCCCTGGGTTCAATCCCCAATACTGCAAAAAAAAAAAAAAAGGCTGAGACAAGAAGATCACAGGTTCAAAGACAGCCTCAGCGATGTAGGGAGACTCTCAGCAACCTAGTGAGACTCTTTTTCAAAACAAAAAATAAGAAAGGGCTAGGGGTATAGCTTAGAGGTAGAATGCCCCTGGGTTCAATCCCCAATACCACACACAAAAAAAAGAGCATCTGCTAGTTATCATACACCTATGATATTTGTGAGACATCAAATGTCCATGTTTATTAATTGAACTCTTTCTTATGGATTGTTTGTACATGTCCTTTCTCCATTTACCTAATTTGTTCATAATGATTTTCTTATAAATATATATGAAGCTCTTTATATAAGTAGCCATTTTTGTCTATCATACTTTCTGTAAATACTTTCTCAGCATGTTTTCATTTAAATTTTTATTTCCTTTTTAAATTACAGTGGTTTCTTGGAATTTTTAAATAGACTTACAAGAAAGAAGAATGGTTGTGGTGAACTTTAGAATTCTTCAGTTATGTGACTTCATAGGACATTGATTATTCCTCCCTAAGAGAATTAAATTCACCAAGATGAAGATTTCCACAACTAAGTCAATACTTCTGCATAATATTTAAAAGCAAATTGACATTGGACGCTGTGGTACACATTTGTAATCCCAGTGCTTGGGAGGCTGAGACACGAGGATCACAGGTTTGAGGCCAGCCTCAGCAACTTAGCAAGACCCTGTTTCAAAATAAAAAAAAAATGTTAAGGAAAAAAAAGTGTTAGAATGTAGCTCAGAAGTATAATGCCCCTGGGTTCAACCCTCAGTACCCCCCTAAAAAAAATTAGCAATTGTATTGGGACAATAAAGCAATGAGGTAAGATGACAATGAACACTGTTTCCAAAGTCAGGTTGCTCCATTCAGCACCCTCTGGAACTACTCAGTAGAATAAAATGCCTTACTCTCTGCTCTTTTGGATGCCAAAGACAACTAAGGAAAACACTCCTATGTAGCACATACTTCAGAACAACTAACAGACCATAACCAGGGTATGCAATTTATATATATATATATTTTTTTTTTTTTTGCAGTACTGGGGATTGAACCCAGGGGCATTCTACCTCCACCTACACCCCCAGCCCCATTTTTTATTATTTATTTTGAAACAGGGTCTCACTAAGTTGCGGAGGCCTCACTAAGTAGCTGAGGCTGGCCGTGAACCCTGATCCTCCTGTCTCAGCTTCCCAAGTACTGGGATTACAAGCGTGCGCCACCATACCCAGCTGCAATTCCTACATTTTGAGCAAAGCCTAAACAGGTCGAGTTGTCACCGACTTCTATATATGGAACCTTTTTATTTTTTTTCTGCATCTATATTTTGAGAATAAACATCTTTCCTGGGTAGGGCCAAATAACTTAAGGAAAAAGAGAAAAGAGATTTTTTTTTTTGCGGCACCGGGGATTGAACCCAGGGGCGTTCTACCTCCGCGCTACACCCCCGGCCCTATTTTTTATACTTTATTTTGAAACCAGGTCTCACGAAGTTGCGGAGGGCCTCACTAAGGAGAGAGAGAGAGAGAGAAACGGAGAGAGAGAGAGAGAGAGAGAGCGAGCGAGCTGAGGCTGGCCACGAACCCGTATCCTCCGGTCTCCAGTCTCCGCCTCCCAAAGTACTAGGATTACAAGCGTGCACCACCACACCCAGCAAAAGAGATCTTAAAATAAGAAATATAGAAATTATTGTGATGTTGAGCAAGCCATAGATAGTCCTGGGACATTTGCTTATGCACCTGGGCGTTTATGAAAACTAGAGGAAAAGAAAAGGTGCATTTGTTGTGACAGTAACACCCCACTTTGCTTTGCAGGAGGAGGGACTCCTACCAGAGTTTCTCTGCCCACACCTGACATGCAAGAGCATTTTGCAAAAGAAATCAGTGAGAATGAAAATCCAAGTCACTTGATGTCTGCATGACTCAAAAGGCAAAACTAGTCTCAGCTCCCTCTTATACCCAAATGGAAGTTATAACTTTGGGGATTTACAAAGGACAAGATGAGCGATACTATTACAACCATAGTTCCCGCAGCTTCTGAAAGGTAAGACTGTAAACCAAGTCCAAACCAGACTGCCTGCTATTCCAAAGCCCAGGTAAACCAGGTAAACCAGACTGCCTGCTGTTCCAAAGCCCAGGACTTGTAAAGGTGCACAACTGGAAAGATTTTGCCTCTGTGCCAAACAAAAATAGGGAAAAAAATGAATTGCTTTTGGTTTTGTTACAATATTAAAATATTTGCTTGCACTTCATAGTTTATAAAGCAGCCTTCACATAATCACATTATTTATTAATTCTTTTTAACCTTGCTACCACCCTGGGATGTGAGTACCTCTGAATGTCCCATGTATACAAAGGTACCTTGAATATAGTAGGCACCTAATAAATACTTTAGGGGGTGGGGTACTGGGAATTGAATCCAGCAGCATTCTACCTCCAAGCTACACCCCCAGCCATATGTATATAATTTTTTTTAAACAGCATCTCACTAAGTTGCTGAGCCTGGCCTCAAACCTGCAATCCTCCTATCTCAGCCTCCTAAGTACAGCTGTGCACCACCACGCCCAGCTAATAAATACTTTTTGAATAAATGTGTATGTAAATGAATATCCCTCTTCAAATTGATCATAAGAATGGGTCAGCCATCACATCTCAAATATAAAGAAGTAGCAGTGGTTTGTTTTTTGACAATTCACACATATACACACACCTACAAAGCAGTATGATGCATTCGGTGAAAAGGATTAATTATGTTTTATTAAATATCACATTAGTTACTATACCTTTTTTTCACTCAAACTCAAGCAATTCTACTTTTTGTTGTTGGTGGTGGTGGTACTGGGAATTGAACTCAGGGGCATTCTACCTCCAAGCTACACCCCAAACCCTATTTTATTTTTTATTTGGAAACAGGGCCTCATTAAGTTGCTGAGGCTGTCCTCAAACCTATGATCCTCCTGTCATAAACAATGTGTATATATGAGATTATACCAACATCATTCTCAGTGCTACATGTGGGGGGGAGGCGGGGGGAGGGACACCAAGAGCTGTGTGCATGTATGTTAACACCAAACTGATACTCATTGTGATGTGAGACTACAATGCACCAATAAAAACATAAAAGAAAAACCTATGATCCTCCTGTCTCAGCCTCCCAAATACTTGGATTATAGGCATGCACCACCATTCCGGGCTCTATATTTTAATTCTATATACATATGTTGTATATAGATAAAGGGTGTGTGTGTGTGTGTGTGTGTGTGTGTGTGTGTGTGTGTACAGGGGTGCTGGGGATTGAACCCAGAGCCTCACATATGCTAGGGAAGTGCTCTATCACTGAGCTACACCCCAGTCCTTGAAATATATTTTTGAAAACAAGGTGAGTACAGGGTAGAGTAGGTAACCCATTAGTTAATCCCTGGATTGGCAAGGCTGTAATGGGGAAAATGGACAGTTGGGAAATCCATTAGTACAGTGTGGTGTTCCACCAAGTCAGCCACAGTGATACAAGTTGAGTCCAGGGGATCGTGTTGGAGGATTTCCTGCCGTTCTCTCTCTCTCTCTCTCTCTCTCTCTCTCTCTCTCTTTTTCTCTCTCTCTCTCTCTCTCCCCTTCCTTCCCCCTCCGCCTCCCCCTCTTTTTTTTTTCAGTACTGGAGTCTGAACCCAGAGCCATTCTACCTCCAAGCTACACCCCAGCCTTTTTCATGGTCTATTTGGAAACAGGAAAAAATCTCGCTAAATTCCTGAGGGTGTCACTAAATTGCTGAGGCTAGCCTTGAACTTGCAATCCTCCTGTCTCAGCCTCCTAAGTACTGGAATTACAGGTATGAGCCACCATGCCTGGAAAAACCCAAGGAATCTTGTGCTAAAATGTGGGCAAAACATTTTTAAGAGCCAAAGGTGCCTGAATGAAAAACAATAAGATAATACATGATATCCCCTTCAAGACAAACAAATAGGAAGGTCTTACATACTTGGAATTGAGAAATTGAGACCATCGACAAAAATTATTTTGTATTATAATTTATTTTGCCCAATATTTTTCCCATGGCACTCCTTCAATTCTTTCATTATACTGTAATATTTATGGTGTTGTTTCTTCCACTGGAGTGTTAGATCCTACTATGCAATCATGCATTATTCATTGTATTCTCAGGAATGTGAATATTGAGGATGATTAAAAAAAAGTTTCTTGAAGGAATAAACAAACTCGTGTTACTTTTTCTTTCCTGCTCTTGATTTCTTTTTCTGGGGATTGAACCCAGGGGCATTCTATCTCTGAGTTACACCACCAGCCCTTTTTTTATTTTTAATTTTGAAACAGGGTCTTAACTAGGTTTCTGAGTGTCTCACTAAGTTGCTGAGACTGGCCTTGAACCTGCAATCACCCTGTCTCAGCCTCCCAAGTACTAGGATTACAGGCCTACAGAAGTGCACCGCCATGCCTGGCTATTTCCTGCTCTTTCTATTACATACCCCTTTATCCTCATCTTTCATTGTTTTGTTTTCCTTGTTAGGATAGAAATTAAAACACCTGTGCCCCAGCACCTGGTTCTGATATTCACTAACTCTGTGGGTCACTATTTTTTTTTTTTTTTTTTGGTGCTGGAAATTGAACGCTGGGGCATTCTACCTCCGAGCTACACCCCCAGCCCTATTTTACTTTTTATTTTGAAACAGGGTCTCACTAAGTTGCACAGGGCCTCACTAAATTCCTGAGACTGGCCTCAAACCTGTGATCCTCCCAAACCTGTCTCAGCCTCCCAAGTACTGGGATTATAGGCGTGCACCACCACACCTATGGATCACTCTTTACCTTATCAGAAAACATGAATAATAACACTTGCCCTTCCCTAACTCACTGTTATAGTTTGGATCCTAAATGCCTCCAAAGCCCCATCTGCTACGGGCTTGGTCACCAGTCCATGGCGCTATTGGGAGGTGGCGGAACCTTTAGGAAGTAGGCCCTAGTGCAAGGATGTTAGGTCGTTGGGGGGCAGGCATGGCCTTGCTGGAGATACTGAGATCCCAGCCCCGTCTCTCTTTTTGCTTCCTGGCCACCATGAGGTGGCCACATGCTCCCCACCATGAAGTACTGCCTTACTACAGGCCCAGGGAGCTAACCAACCAGGGACTAACAGAAATATTACATATATTCTAGGGAAATCACACTTCAGAAATCATGCTGAGAGCTTCATGAGAAGGAAATTAGATAAATCAGAGGTGGCATAGTGATCATTCCTGTGTACTGACAACCACAGACTGGTCTGCAAAGCTAAGAAAATTTTAGGAAAACCTACAAGTGAATAAATAGGTGGCAGCAGGAGAACAACAACAAATGCTAGAAGTATCGTCAAAAGAACAATTAAGCCGGGCGTGGTGGTGCACGCTTGTAATCCCAGTACTTGGGAGGCTGAGACAGGAGGATCACAGGTTCGAGGCCAGCCTGAGCAACTTAGGGAAGCCATATGCAATTTAGCAGGACCTTGTTTCAAAATAAAACAGCTGGGGGTGTAGCTCAGAGGTAGAATGCCCCTGAGTTCAATCCCCAATACCAAAGAAGGAAAGAAGAAAGGAAGGAAGGAAGGGAGGAAGGGAGGAGAGAGGGAGAGAGAGGAAAGCAACTAATGCACCACCAAGTTATCTTCCTTGCCCAGTGAAACATACAGCATTACTCAAAAGATTCTCTGGGAAGTGAAGCAAAACGAAGCCAAAACTGGACAGCTATCCACAGGATGTATCTAAAGAGGCTCTAAAGGGGCTACAGCCCTTTAAGAGACCAAATCATTTATAGAAGCAACATTTTACAAATTTTCTTTAAAATGCAATAAAAAATAGCACCTTCATCACCACTGCCCACCTCCTGCCCAGCTTCCCTCCTGTTCTGTAGCTGAATGCTCTTGGGATCTAAAGATAATTTTAACAGTTCTCTGGTGGCTTTCTCTAATAGGGTGGAGAGGGGGCATTCCTGGCCAGAAGTTGCTAAATTGGAACTCCAGCGCAATTTCCTCCGATGGTAAGTTGATCTAACTAGTAACTGGCAAATTCGCATCATGAAAAAGAGAAGCTATAATGATGGGAGAAAATAAAGGCATACTAGGCTCAAATGGGTCTCAGCTCCTGCCAGAATTCCTCCACATTTGCAATAAAAAATAAAAAGCAGGAGAAAGGCAATTGCTTTCTTGTAAAAAGGAACCTGCTCATTTGTGAAACAAATAAAACAAAACTGTATGTGGGTTTATATGAGTCCTTGCTTCTCGCAGGTATTATAGCTGTGAAATGTTTGCATATGCCGTAGCAGTCACACAATTACACGGAGACATCCAAAGGTGAGCTGCCTTTCTCTAACAAACTAATAGACGTGCGCGGTTCTCTCTTCTCAGCTCTAGACTCATATTGAACTGCATTGCTGACATCACTTCTTATATGTCTCAAAGGCACCTTAAACTCAAAGCCACATTCCCCGAACCTAAATCATTATTTCTTTCACTCCTCAAAACTTGGTCCTCCTCCAGCAATCCCTGAGTTTATTCATCCACCTTCCAGTTTGTTCCAGAAGTCAGAAACCGATCATGTTCAGCCTCACATTCTCACTCTACCATATTCCATACCACCAAGTCCTGTTCATTTTACAGCTCTCAAATCACCCCCCCACACACACACACACACCCACCTTAACCCCTGCCTCCCACACGGATCATAACATTGGCCTCCAAACAGACAAATACATCCACTCTGGCCCCTTCCAATCTATTCTCTGCACTTCAGAGCCGTCATTTCAGAATACAAAGCCAATTGAATCACACATGTATCCCATTTAAAACCCTTGCCAGGCATGTAATCCCAGTACTTGGAAGGCTGAGACAGGAGGATTGCAAGTTTGAGGACAGCCTCAGCAATTTAGCAAGACTGTCAGCAATCTAGTGAGATCCTGTTTCAAAAACAAAAAAATTAGCCGGGCGTGGTGGCGCACGCTTGTAGTCCCAGTACTTGGGAGGCTGAGACTGGAGGATCCAGGTTCGTGGCCAGCCTCAGCTAATTAGTGAGGCCCTCCGCAACTTCGTGAAACCCAGTTTCAAAATAAAGGATAAAAAAATAGGGCCAGGGGTGTAGCTCGGAGGTAGAATGCCCCTGGGTTCAATCCCCGGTACCGCAAAACAAAACAAAAACAAAAACAACAAAAAAAATTTAAAAAGGGAGCTGGGGGTGTAGCTTGGAGGTAGAATGCCCCTGGGTTTGACCCTGTACCACAAAATAAATAAATAATAAATAAATTAATTAATTAAATAGCTGGGCATGGTGGTGTATACCTGTAATTCTAGTACTTGGGAGGCTGAGAGAGAAGATCACAGGTTCTAGGACAGCCTCAGCAACATAGCAAGACTCAGCAATCTAGCAAGACCCTATTTCAAAACAAAACACAAAAAGGGCTAGGGGTGAGCCAGGCATGGTGGCACATGCCTGTAATCCTAGTACTTGGGAGGCTGAGACAGGAGGATCACAGGTTCAAGGACAGCCTCAGCAAGTAGCAAGACTTTCAGCAACAAGGAGATATTGTTTCCAAACAAAAAATAAAAAGGGCTGGGGGTGTAGCTCAGAAGTAGAATGCCCCTGGGTTCAGTCCCCAGTACCACAAAAATAAATAATAAATAAATAAATAAATCCCTTAAATGACTTGTTTTTGTCTTTTCTTTGGGAATCAGGACAAAACCCCTTAGCATAGTCTATAATGCCATACACGATCTGGTTCCTACCCACCCCACCCCACAGCCTCAATCTGCGCCATACTCCTCTTGCTAGGGAGAGAAGTGCTTCCAGGGCATAATCTCCAAATTTCCCAACTTGGGAATCTCCAATTTCCCAATAATTTTCTTTTAGGATAATTTGTTGACAAAATAGTCATGATTGATGCAATAATGTTGGAGATAATAATATGAAAACAAGACCAATAGACAAACAGAGAGTATGAACTTGCTCTAACCTTGACACAGCAAACCCCACCTCCCACACACACACACACAGATGCTAGCCACACCTCCACACTTGCTGGCTTTGCTCCAGCCTGCTCTTTCCCTCTTCAGGAGTTTGCCGGGCAGCTAGGATTCAAACCACATTTGTCTGACTCCTAAGGCAGTGCACTTTCTGCCATTCCTCCTTGTCCCACAAGAAGTGTTTCTTTGTGCCAATTTGGACACTATAATGGCAAATCTTAGCCAGGCATGGTGGCGCATGCTTATAATCCCATACTTAGGAGGCTGAGACCAGAGGATCCGGGTTTGCGGCCAGCCTCAGCTACTTAGTGAGGCCTCCACAACTTAGTGAGACCCTGTTTCAAAACAAAGAATAAAAAATAGGGCTGGGGGTGTAGCTCGGAGATAGAATGCCCCTGGGTTCAATCCCCAGTACCACGAAAATAAATAAATAAATAAATAAATAAGTAATAGCAAATCTTATATATATTTAAGTCTCGGTATTAAAGCAGAACACAGCCGGGCGTGGTGGCGCACGCTTGTAATCCCAGTACTTTGGGAGGCGGAGACCGGAGAATCTGGGTTCGCGGCCAGTCTCAGCTCTCTCGCTCTCTCTCTCTCTCTCTCTCTCTCTCTCCTTAGTGAGGCCCTCCGCAACTTCGTGAGAACCAGTTTCAAAATAAAGTATAAAAAATAGGGCC
>PVJS01040152.1:0-18570 GCA_004027185.1 Glis glis | reverse complement strand
AGCTCGCTCTCTCTCTCTCTCTCTCTCTCTCCCTCTCTCTCTCTTTCTCTCTCTCTCTCCCCCCCCTCTTTCTCTCTCTCTCTCTCTCTCTCTCTCCTTAGTGAGGCCCTCCGCAACTTCATGAGACCTGGTTTCAAAATAAAGTATAAAAAAAATATGGCCGGGGGTGTAGCGCGGAGGTAGAATGCCCCTGTGTTCATCCCCGTACCGCAAAAAAAAGAATTTTTTTTAGTGAAGTATTATTTATTTCTTAGCAATTCATTTTTATATGAGATAGACATTCTGGTGATTTAAAAAAAATCAGAAAAGCAGGCCAATGATTTTAACGTTTCAGCAGCAGCTGCTTTTTACCACTTCTCTACGCTCATTAATTAAAGAAGCCGACCGGGGAGTGGAAAGGGAAGGTCAAGATGGTAAGACTATTGAGCAAGTTTCTTTGTATGATAACTCTTTAGTTACATAATAAAATACCACTTTTACTAATGCTGAGCCAGCCCTTCATAATGACCCATGGGCTGTGGCTTTCCTGAAATTGTTGTATTTCATGATGAAAATTTTGAAAAAACAAATCAACCCGAATTGACCACTCTCCAGGAATTCTCATCTTTGCTTGTTGACTACTGCTGTGGTACTGTCTGTTGTTCTTAAACTCTACAAAAGCAAACATAGGCTGCCCCCAAGCATGTAGGCAAATTAAAACAGGAGCTGAGTGGTCTCGGGCACCACCTTCAAAACGCTCACTGCACCCCCTTGTTTAATACTTGCTTTGTGGACGACCTCAGCATGACCCAGAGAGAGCGTCAGTACGAGGTGTGGGTTGAAAGGATGCCCAAGGATGCCCCAGGATACCAGGGCAGCCTGGAGGGGTTGGGGGAAGGAGTAAGTGGCCGCATGTACCTGCAATTTTCCGAGCCCTGCCAGTGCTGTCCTGGTCCAAACAGATATGTCTGTTTTGCTGATTAAGTCTGCATCATATTCCAGAGAGGTAAAAGTCATCTTTGACCATCAGAATCAACTAATGCTAAATAACAACCAAGAATTCTAGCTTCATTTTAGTGGATGGAAAATGGACCTCTTGCTGGAGCTAATTTTTATTCACGCTCTTAATGTTAATCTTTGTTTAAAAAAAAAAGGCAAGGAATGGGTAGACTTGGATATTCAGTTTGTTTCTGGCATTCTCACTTACTATAATTATAAATGCCTGTCAAAACATATAGATGGATTTGGAAAGTAGCCTTACACAGGGGGATTGTGGGCTATCCAACGCTAAGAAAAGCATCGGTTTATTAAGGGAAATAGTTTTTGTATCCTGGCATGATGAGAAATCCATCTGTGCTATCATTCTGTTCTATTTTTCTTTTTTTTGGTACTAGGGATTGAACCCAGGGGCCTTCTACCTCCAAGCTACACCCCAGCACTATTTTTTATTCTTTATTTTGAAACAGGGTCTTACTAAGTTGTAGAGGGCCTCACTAAGTAGCTGAAGCTATCCGTGAACCCGGATCCTCCGGTCTCAGCCTCCCAAGTACTGGGATTACAAGCGTGCACCACCACGCCCGGCTCATTCTGTTCTATTTGATAACCAATCAGAGCTTATTTTTAAATGACTTGGTACCTTTAAACATAATTCTTAGTGGACATTATTTTAGTTACATTGCTGTATTACAAATAATCTCAAAACTTGGGTGCTTAAAACAGCAACCCTTTTAACCTATTATCACATTTCACTTTTTTGGGTCTGAAATTGGGGCAGGATGTGTCTGGGCAGTCCTTGTGTGCTTCATGTAGCGTTAACTGGAGTGCGTGGGTGGAGTCTTCAGCTGGAGGCTGGTTGGTTTGGAGGACACAAGGTGACTTCATTCACGGCCCTGTTCCTTCACCTGGGCCAGCTGGAAGGGAGACTGGGCTCATCTGGGACTCGTGTCCATACTGTCTTGTTAGCAGGGAGGTTGAGCTCAGTGGTATGGCTCGTGCTTAGCATGCATAAGGCCCTGAGTTCAGTACCCAGCACCAGCAAAATGGAAAAGCAAGGCAAGGCCGAGTTCTGCTGGGTGCTCGTGCGTGGGGGTGCACATCACTGAGAGGCTGCTGACTTTGTTCCAGACTGTTGGTGGCGGTGCAGTGCAAGAGAGGGTGCCAGAGCTGGATGGCAGCGGGCCCACAGAGCAGGACAAAAACCATTCCAACAGCAGCACCTTGTCCGACCGAAGACTCAGCAACTCTAGCCTCTGTAGCATTGAAGAGGAGCACCGAATGGTGTACGAAATGGTGCAGCGGATCCTCTTGTCCACACGAGGTTATGTCAATTTCGTGAATGAAGTATTTCGCCAGGTCAGTGTGTGTGTGTGTGTGTGTGTGTGTGTGTGTGTGTGTGTGTGTGTGTTATAAGTTCATGAAAATGAAGAGATTTTCTTATCTTGTTTGTGTTAGTCAGCTTTCTATTACTTCACCAAATACCTGAGGTAAACTTTAAAAGACAAAATCAACTTTAAAAGACAAAAAGTTTATTTTAGCTCACATTTTTAGTTTTAGTCCATGGCCAATTCGCCCTGTTGCTGTGGGCCTGTAGTACCACTGCACATCATGGTGGGAGGATGAGGTAGAGGACACCTGTTCACCTTACGGCTTGGTGTGGAAAAGAGAAAGAGGTAGAGACCAGAGTCCCACGGCTCCTCCTCCCTTGAAGACCTGCCTCCAGGGGTCTAAAACTTTCCACCAGGCCTCACCCCCCCATACACATTTTGTGTGTGCGTGGTGCTAGGGATTGAACCCCAGGGGCATTCTACCTCTGAGGTATGCCCCCAGCCCTGCTTTATTTAATTAATTAATTAATTTATTTATTTAGAAACATGGTCTCGCTAAGTTGCTGAGAGCCTCACTAAGTTGCTGAGAGCCTCACTAAGCTGCTGAGGCTGGTTTTGAACGTATGTGCAAAACCCCTGTCTGAGCCTCCCAAGTCCCAGGTACTGGGATTACATGATGTTCCACCATGCCTGGCCCACCTCTTAACGTCCCCCACCTCCTGACAGTGCCACGCCGGGGACCCAGCCTTGATTGAATGCACGCTGTTGGGAGACACACAGGATCTAAACCACAGCGTTGCGCTTTGACTGATAACATCCCAGGAAATACTGTCGATGAGTTGGGCTAATTATAGATCTGAATAATGACCCACTTTTAATGTAACATGGATTTCTGCGATCCACAGAAAGTATTTGTTTTTTAGTTTGGTTTTGTTAGTTTTTTTGTTTGTTTGTTTTATTGTTTGAAAAATCCCCACATAAGGAAGGGAAGTTCATCAAATACCTTCACGTTTCCATACCAAACTAAACTCAGAGGCAGGTGGACAGAAAGCACGCTGAGTCCCCAGCAACGAGCGATCCTACAGCCAAGCGGCTGGCATCTTCCCCCGGCATGGGGGAGCTGGCCGGCGCCGCCCGAGCTTCCTGAACAAAGTCACGCTTTACCCGCAACAGGAAAAGTACACATGGTAGAAGTATTTGTGGCGCAAAAGGAAACAGGTGGAGGGGAGGGGAATAAACGAGAAAGGAGCTGAGGCCCAGACCCTGGAATAACAGACCTGTGCTGGGAACTGTGGAGATGGAAGGGCCTGGCAAGAGCGCAAGTGTGAGCCAGAAAAGAGGCGCAAGCAAGGGAGGGGCCGAGAGAGGAGCCCAGCGACCACTAGTGACATCAGAGGCCGGCAGCGGGGCTGATGCTGCCCCCAGGGGCACTGAGCAATGCCTGGAGGTTTTTGTCCTCAAGGCTGGGGAGGGCGTGGTACTGACATCTAGTGGAGAACCATCAGGATGTTGCTGCACATTCTGCAACAGTCTACCACGACGGAGCCGCCCAGCCCAACTGTCAGTGGTGTCATGGGACGCTCCTGGGAAGCTCGAAGCCCCAGCCCTCGGCTAGGTTTATGTCGCATCCTACTGCCCGCGCTCACTCCATCCGTGATGAATTTTTTTTTTTTTTGCGGTACTGAGGATTGAACCCAGGGGCATTCTACCTCTGAGCTACTCCCCCGGCCCTATATTTTATTCTTTATTTTGGAAACAAGGTCTCACTAAGTTGCGAGGGCCTCACAAAGTAGCTGAGGCTGACTGCGAACCCGGATCCTCCAGTCTCAGCCTCCCAAGTACTGGGATTACAAGCGTGCGCCACCAGGCCCCGCTGGAGTTTTTCTTATACGGAAGACAAAATGTGATTTCTTCCATAATAACTTCTTTTTCAGTCTTAAGATATTCAGAGCCTATTTAAGCCTAGTGGGTATTAAACCTTAAAACATACATTCAGGAAGTGCGTGTTCTCACTCGGGAGATAAGATGTGTGCATGTGCCACAGAAAGCAGTGTGAGATGGCGGAAGATCAGTGCCCACGTGAGATACAAGGGGACGTGCTGACGGGGCCAGCTGGGCAGAGGCTTGTGGCAGAGGCCAGAGGACCTGGTGGTGCCCGTCGCCTTGGACTGGATATTTCAGCAAGTTGAAGGTAGTAGAAATAGGCAGTAATTGGGCTGGGCATGGTGGCATACGCCTGTAATCCCAGTACTTGGGAGGCTGAGACAGGAGGATCGCAGGTTCGAGACCAGTCTCAGCAACTTAACGAGATTCTCAGCAACCTAGTGAGACCCTGTTTCAAAAAAAAAAAAGAGGACTGGGAGTGTAGCTTAGAGGTAGAATGCCTCTGGGTCCAATCCCGAGTACCACAACAAAAGAAAAAAAAAAGGGAGGGAGGGAGATAGTAATTGAAGAAAGACGAGGTTCATCACAGTTCAGGGCAGCCTGCATCCCTCCTACCCCCAGCAGGAAGGCCAGGCAATGGGCAGAATGTAGCCAGTTCTGGTCACTGGGTGGTTGTACCAGAAACTTGCCTTCTAACTGGAGTTTTTCAGACTACCTGATATGTCGTATAGGTCATAAAATCAATTTAGTCAAAACCAGCATTATTTTTTAAAATAACAAACCAATATAGAACAGACCAAAACATTTCACAGTGTATTTCATATTATAAGGATCAGCATTTGTCTATGAGACTTCTGATTTATTTATGTAATACTCTGTGTACAAATGCATATGTCTGTCTGTAACATGCCTTACTTAGGGTATGGTCTGAACAATTTGAAGCACTGATCTAAAGGATGTTTGCCTATTGGGTTGTTTTGTTTATTGGTGGGGTTTATTTTAAAGAACAATTTTATTAAAATATGTTCATTAGATGAACAGTCTATATTTGTAGTTATGGAGGAGGAGCAGAGGCACCTTGCTCAACACGCCACCGTCTGAGCGGCCGCTGGTCATGCTAGAAGAGCGCCGTCCCCGGTGTTTGTGTGTCTGTGCTTGCTGGTCTGGCTAGCTGGGCGATGAGATGAGATCTGCAGAGAACAGCTGGATGAGAAAGAATGTGAACACACACTGTGGAAAGCAGTCTGGCAGACAGGAGGGTTTCTGATGAGCCGATATACATAACAAACTGGAAGTCAGGCATAGACGAACAGACAGGAAGGTGTAGACAGGCCAGCTGGCACAGATGGAGGTCGCTAGGCAGGTGCACAGGTGGGCAGGTACAGATGGAGGTAGAAATAGCAGGCAAGTGTAGATGGAGAGGCAGACGAGCAGAGATGGAAGTAGGCAACCGTGGGCATAGACGGAAAGTAGAGTAGGACAGAGGTCAGAGGTCAGCTGCGGTCAAGGCAAGGGAAGACAAGTAAAAGGGCCAAGGTCAGGGCGGGGACTGACCCAATGACTTCAAGACAGTGCATCCTTAATTCTTAATGAGTCTGTGATGCATTTTAGTGAACAATTTTGAGTTCTATTTTACTTGAATTTCACAGAATAAAATAAAGCAAAACTGCAGGAATTGTTGAAATTAAAATAAATGTTCCTTTATACAAGAAAGAAATATGAATTCCTAAAGGATTTGTTTGTAATGAAAGAAGTTAAAACAGCAATAAGATGGTGTTGGAATCTGTGTGTGTGTGTGTGTGTGTGTGTGTGTGTGTGTGTGTGTGTATGAGATGATCCTCTGAGCTGCACATCAGAATATTTGCTACCTCGATAGGACATAGTCTTAATGAAAACTCCTCTCTTCTGGAATTTGATGTGATAGAACCTGAACCCATGGGAATGTATCTCCTGCTCACACCCATGTTAAAGTGCATCTGCCTGTGAATAGATCCCCTGGAGTGAACCTTCAGGGCAGTACTGAAACAAGTCTCAGAAACCTGAGATCCAGACTTGGATTTGCAGATAACCAACTTTGTAACCTGGGGAAAGTATCTCCAGTGCTCTGAGACATTAGAGCAGTGATCTGATTATGGGATACCTGTACCTTATCACATTAAGTCTTGTGTGCAGATACGTACGTAAGGGGATTCCTTAATATTAAAAAGTCCTTGTGAATATGCACTGTGCTGCAAGTGGCCTGGGCTCTTATTAATATTGGTGACCGTACTTAGTGGTGTTCTGATTAATGTTGAAATCCAACTCAGAAGGGAAGGAGGGAGGGAAAGAAAAGAGAGGGGCAAGGAAAAGACACACCACACACATACACACACACACACACACACACACACACACACTAAGGCAAAGCCCAGCTTGTAGCAGTTGCCACTTCGGTGGCGTGTGCTCCCACCGTGGCCAGTTCACGCCACCACCGTGACCTCACGGAACACGACCCAATTATCATATCTGTGTAGGTATGATTTGGGTATTTTTGTGGGAAAAGTGTTCAGAATACAGAAGTTATTTCTAAACTGCATCATGTTTCCTGGCCCACTTAGGAGACTGTCTTCTTTTCTTCAGGTAAGTGGGCTGCCCAGAGATCTGTGGCCTTGTGTTCTTACAAGCTATGTGCTCCTGAAACTGGCGACAGTCACTGGGAGTGTCTGTTGTAGGGGTCTGTAGCGAACTGACCTTGTGTGGGGTTAAAGGGAGTTTTCTCTTTTCCTCTCAGGCATTTATGTTGCCCTCCTGTGAGATAGCTGTAACAAGAAAAGTAGTTCAAGTGTACAGAAAGTGGATCCTCCAGGACAAACCTGTGTTCATGGAGGAACCAGATAAAAAAGATGTTGCCCAAGAAGATGCTGAAAAACTGGGATTTTCAGAGACTGAGAGCAAGGAGGTAATTTCACCACTTGTCCTTTGAGTTGGGAGTGTATGTATTATAGCAGTGTACCTGCTCAGTCAAGGGTCCCACTCAGCGGGCCACAGGCAGGCGGATTCCATCCTGTCTGATGCTGTAGAGAGGCTGAGTGCTGCGAGGACCTGCCTCAGAGAGACATCCTCTGTGTTCTAGTCTAGATCGGCAGTCACCTCCGAACCCTCAGGCTCACTATTACAAGAGAGGTGCTTAATCCACCATCCTTTCATGTTACATGTCTCTACATGTAAAAGTAGCTAAAAAAGCTACTGCCTTCTCGACTTGTTTAAATAAGTAGTATTTGGAGAAACTAAATTTAGAATGTATTGGCAGACTTTCTTATGCCGTGGACTGTATCAGAAGCAACTCGGTATTAAACATTTGAGCTGGGTATGGTGGCGCATGCCTATAATCCCAGTACTTGGGAGCCTAAGATAGGAGGATCGCAGGTTCAAGGCCAGCCTCAGCAACTTAGTGAGAGACCCTGTTTCAAAATACAAAAATTTAAAAAGGGGGCTGGGTGTGTAGCTCAGGAGTAGAATACCCTTGGGTCCAATCCCCAGTACCCCAAACAAAACAAAACAAAACAAAACATCCCCCAGACATTTGAAAGGACTAACCAAATAAGTAGCAAGCATTGCCTATACCATAAGCCTCAAAGCAGCACCAAGTACTAACCTCCTGGAGCGGCCACCGTCCAATCCACGTTAGACAAAGCTAGAGTTTGGATAGATCTAAAACACAGAGTGGAACACCTTCCTGAAACACAAAAGAAATTTAAATCATATCTGTATTTCTGGCATGCTATTTTGAAAGTAATTTAAAATGTTTAAAATTCTTTACCAGAGATGCATTACTTTTAAATATCTGTATTAATTCTTTAATTTTGATGTGTCAACATTGATAAAATCACTTTAATAACTATTTGTGAAGTCAAAGTAAGCAAACGGAATTGGTGTGTGTTGGGGCCTGGATTCCACGCTCCCCCAGGCACTGGACAAATACGACTCCTTCCTTCTGCACGTGCTAAGTGCTAGGCACTATTTTAGGTGCTGGAGGTAGAGTGGTGCACAAATAGAGAAAATATTTGCCCAGATAGAAAAAATATTTGCCCTCCTAGACCTGAATTCTGGTGAGTGTAAGAAATTAAATATGCAAACACATGCTTCTTCCTGCTGTTAATGGGTTGTTATTTTCCAAAGGCCTCGCCTGAAAGTTCCGGTCATAAGCGCTCTTCCAGCTGGGGACGCACGTACTCTTTCACGAGCGCCATGAGCAGAGGATGTGTGACAGAGGAGGACAATACAAATGTGAAAGCCGGGGCCCAGGCCACACTGCAGGTACGCTGCCAGCCAGCGCTGGAGGCCCCTCCCATCCGGAGGAGCCCTTCTGGACATGGTGTTTAATGGGGAGCATGTCGTGTAAAATGTGGTGATGTTTTTAGCCATCCGGCAGTAAATAGCTCTTAAATTCTCATTCTAAGTTTTCTTCCTGCAGTTGTTGACATTTTTTTTCCTAGTCAGAGAAGACATACGAACTTTGCAGTGTTTTTGGGGGGTTATTATACAGTGAATGTGAACTACCTGTGATTTGAATCTTCACAGTGCTTCCAAACACATTATTCCTCTTAGAAATCGCCCACGTTTCTGAGGAGCGATGACTGATGTGTTAGCTGTCAGTTGTTTGAATGAACTGTGAAGTGGCAGTGCTGGGAAGAGCAGCTTTGCTCATTACCTAACCTCCCTCGTCCGCAGGATTTTATCTCGAAAATGGAGGTTTGGAGATGACCTCTCAGGTTCCATCCAGTTGAAAGGTTGGTCGTAGTGTAATGAAAACACAGGGTGCCTCTCATTCCTCTGTGCCCTGGCTCCCCAACCATCCACCCCCATCCAGGTTTACACTGTGTCCAGTTAGGCCTCGCATGTGGAGGCCAGGCGTGGAGTCTGGGGAAAGATTGGGAACGGTGTGCATGTCACCCAGTTCTTAGTGATGCTGTCCTTCTGTCATCCATCTCTTGATAGCATGCATTATAACGGTGTCCTTTTGGTTTTCAAGCTAATTAGCAATTGAATATGCTATTCTTGTGAATTTTCTCATTTTTCATTGGAAATCTGCAAAGCATTTGAAATTAACTTTAAAAAATCAAGATGATTTTACTTGTGCAGCTTCAAAGAACTGTAGTGCAGCTTGTAAGTATGACATGTGTCCCCATCACAGAAATGCTTGGCGAGGTCCCTGCCCTGTGTCCTGCAGTAGCTCCCTCCCTCTGAGAGGACTGCATCATCCTATAGCTGACACTTTATAAAAGCATTCAGTGTGGACGTAAACACTTGTTTTGTTCTCATTGTATTCTTGCTCTTTTACTTGGTTCCTTTGGAAAAGGGGCCAAATGGAGGTTTGATAAGAGAGCACCCTTCTCCATTGCTTTTGATAAGTTTAATCTGGATATGCTAATTTTGTTTGCTTAGTTTTACCTTAACCAATGCCAGTATAGCAATGAGAAATTTTCATGCATTTGGCATTTTGATGTTTTGTAAAATATAACAGTACAATATATGATGACTCCACACTATTAGGAATGTGCCAAAATTTCAAATTCAAGAAGCCAAATACGTTGAATTATAAGGACCTGCATTACAATGGATCATTTGCGATATACTCCTTTAAAAAGCATAGACACTAAAACTACACTGAAGCTGCTATAGTTGGTTAGTCAAAAAGTTCTGCTTTTTTATTATAAATAAAAAAGCTCAAAGGCTAGTAAATTCTTCACTATTAATGGTAGCATCTGTTGTCAACTATTATATTGCTTAGTTGTTTTTTCCTAGAAAGTTGGGACGTGATGTGTTTTTAGTCTTGCAAAAGATAGCCTTGCGGGCCGTCAGCGTTTCAGTTCACCGGCTCCACTTCTGAGTTTGTTAATGTCAACCTGTCATCAGCCTCTGCATTCATTGTGAGATTCATCCACAGATGAGCCAGAGAAGCGCTGTCTGCCCCCGGGTTCTTTGTGTTTGTACTGTTGCTCACGGGGAGCCCTAAGAGTTCGAGGTAGCTGGAGCTGACCCATCCCCACTGCCAGATTGATGAGTCAGAGCATCTGACATTGACGGGCCTCTCATCAACGGCCCTAAATGGTGACCTGTTGTTCCTTTACGCAGTGACGCTAAGCAGTAACTTACCACGTGGGAGCGCGCACAGGGTCTCGCATTTCTCCACTGGATATCCCTGCTGGTAGAGGGCAGTAACCTTGGATCCTAACCTAGGGCAGAGAGCATAGAATAGTCTTTTTATCTACAGAATTCCCTTGGATTTTATATCCTACTGTATGATATATTTATCCTATTTAAAGAGCATATTCCTGGAAGATGCGCGGTCTGGACCATGTGGCTTATCTGTTTCCGGCACCTCTGTTCCTCGAGGTCTCCCCTCCCTTGGGTGGCGCCAGCCATGCTCTTCGGGAAGCAGGAGTCCACGCGCTGGGAGACTCAGCGGGAATCCCGTCGTTCTGTTGTGTGCTGTCTGGCCTCAGGCCCTCTTCTTCTGCCCTCGCTGTACCCCGAAGTTCCTTACCTAAACACAATGAGCCTTGTTTTCTCCCTCTTTCCTCTTTTTGTTGTAAAGAAGGCTTCAAATCTTTATGACTCATAAAATTTCTACAGTTGCACTCTGTATGTGTAAGAGTAACTTTTTTCCCTAGGAAAAGGCCTTTCAAGTGACTTTTTCAAGTGATCCAAGGGGTGGACTAAAAATCAGCGTTGGTGCCCCGCCTGCTGGACTGAAGTCGAATCTGTGTGGTAGAAGGAAATTAATGTCTTTATCTTTAGGCAAGATTTGTTCAGATGTACACGGTCAATTGTCTTTCTAATGCACGATGACTGATTTTCAGGTATTTCTGACAAATGCTGCAAACGTCTTCCTGCTGGAGCCGTGCTCCGAAGTTCCCATGCTCTTGAAAGAACAAGTTGATGCTTGCAAAGCGGTGTTGATTATTTTTAGGCGCATGATAATGGAGCTCACAATGGATAAAAAGACATGGTAAGTTGATTTCACATTAATATTGCAAAACAGATGTTTCTGTTTTTCAACATAATTAAAACATTAAGGTTTCTTTTTCTTTAATGGCTTTACAAAGTTAACAATACACGATAATCAGTCTTTTGTAATGGTGTCTGTGAATTATGAAGAAGGTAAATACCCAGTACTTTGATAGTTCGTTTAATTTCATTATTGTTTTTAAAAAATACTCTTGAGCTAAGAGTAAGTAGTCATATTACTTAATAGTACATCTTTCCATTTTCAACTATCATCAAACAGTTTTGTGGAGAAGCAGTGTAGTGTTATATAATATCATTCTTCATAAGCCCAAGAGAGTTTGTTAATGGCCCCCAAATGCTGTAAACTGACTTTAATTGCTTCACCTTGATGTTTTAAATTTACTTTGGGAAAACAATTATTTTAAATGATAAATCAGCAAAGTGACTAAATAATGCAGTAAAAAAATAGTGTGGTGACCAGAAGTACAGAGTTTTTTCCTTTTCATCTTTGCTTTTGTTTGGTGTTTTTCTGTTAATTCTATGCCTAAAGGTACACAGTACACTGGAGATTTCCCATGCCCTTCTCCCATCATGACTGCCACCACGTCACCCCATCACGTGAGGTGTTTTTAGTGTTCTCAGCAACAGACCAGAAAGCTTCAGGCTCACTTTCCACTCCTTCCCGCTCTTGTCGCGTATCCAAGAGGCAGGCTCTCAGTTCTGCCTGTAAATTGCCTCTCAGTTCTGTCCTGACCCCGTTCCCCTCACTTGGCCACCGTCCTCACTGCCCACCAGCCTGTCAGCATCCGCCCACGTGCCCTTCTGCCTCAGCTCCCAGACCCCCGAGGCCACTGCAGCCACCTTTCCCCATGGGAACTTCTCCCATCACCTCGCCTAACATCTGGACGCCCTGGAGTCTGCACGGAGGTGCTTTCCAAGGAGCATCTCCTCTTTCTATGGAGAGCCGTAGAAACGAGGCAGGGCGGAGCTGGCCAGGGCCGCAGCCACAAGCCTAGCCCTCTTCTTTCAAAGATGAGTAACCCTGTCTTGTAAAAAGCTCATCAATACAGAAACCACAGGAATCAAAATGATGAAGATGGAAATTCCAAAGTCATCTTTCGTGGAATTTTTAACTAGCACTGTTTGCCAAGTTAAGCAGTTGATAAAGCTGGAACTATTACAGCGATGGGCAGTGTGATTTAAACAAAGTTACATGCCGCATCAATAATATCAACAATAATGAAAACTACTGATATGCTTTCAGTGGAGATACATGCTCCTCATAGCACAGTTGTATCGTTTGTGTGTGTGTGTGTGTGTGTGTGTGCATGTGCGTGTGTTTGTGTGTTTCCTTTGAAAACTCTGAAATCTAGAGATCATTATTTCAGTAGCATTTTGGTATTTTTAATGACTTTTTATGTTGGTGAAAATTCTAGAAAATAAAATTAAACAGTTGGGCTATATTCTTAATAATAATGAAGATGATGGCAATGATATAAAAAGATAAATTATAGAGATAGATGAAAATACTCACTAAAGATGGCCAGTGGAGCAGAGTGCTGCCTGCTTCTTGGCAGATTCTCTTGTGTGTTTAAGTGCCAGACGATCCTTTACTTTATTTTTCCCCTCTCTCTTTACTCCTTTCTTCTCTCCCTCCCTCTCCACCTCCTTTCTCTGTCCATCCAGCAAATAATACCCAATAGTCGATTAGTCTACTCTGAGGATATAGTGGCAAACTAGGTAGACAAGGTCACTCACGCTTATGAGTGTTACGTTCCCAGAGGACTGAGAGACATAATGAACACATACAATCTCAGATAGTACTGAGTACTAAGAACCATGATACTGGGGGAGGGGACAGGGAGTCTGGAGTCAGGTGCTGAGGAAGGCCTTTCCACCAGAGCCCTGAGGAAGGGAGGGAGGGGCAGTGGGGAGAAACAGAAGGATGATGGAGACGTGCATGGTGGAGCACGCCTGTAATCCCGAGGCAGGAGGATTTCAGGTACAGGGCCAGCCTCTGCAATTATCCTCAGCAACTTAGCAAGACCCTGTTTCAAAAATTAAAAAATAAAAAAGGGCTGGGAATGTAGCTTGGAGGTAGAATCCCCCTGGGTTCAATTCCCAGTACCAAAAAAAAAAAAAAACAAACAAACCCAAAACAAAAAACAAACAAAAAAACCCTGGTTGGAAAAGGTAGCATGTCCAAGGAAGGAGCAGCCAGAGGGAGAGGGAGACTGGAGGAGAGGGGCGGGGCCAGGCCAGGGCCAGGCTGCACAGGGCTTTGCAGGCCACAGGAAGGACACAGGCTATGTCCTGTGTGTGCAAGGGTGTGACATAGTCCAGTTCATGCTTCACAGTCTCTCCCTGGCCACCAGGTGGAGGTGGACAGTGCACCGAGCCCAAGGTCTCTGGCCATAGTGGATGGTGGCATGAACCAGGGCTGCAGCCAGGGAAGCACTAGGAAGTGGTCCTGAAATAGTGAATGACGATGAACGAAAGTGAAAATACAGCCATGCGAGAAGGTGGAGAGAGCAATAACCACAAATGCAGGGGAGCCTCACCGTCCTCGGGCTGGGACAGCAAGCCGATTTCACGCTACCCTCTTCCAGCACTTCTCTTTGGGGAGGAGCGACTTGAAATCAGTGTATCACAAGACAGAAGGGAGCAAGCTGTGGCCCAAACCAGCAGCTTGTCACTTTGTGCGCCTTTCATCTTAAAGATTTCTCCAAACTGCAGACAATTTTTCACCCTCATTTTCTTCCAGAAGACTCTGCACGGGAGTTCCACGGTCCCCCAAACTTTCACACGTTCCCAAATTGAATTCATTCTGTGCTTTTTTCAGTCATTGCTTCAGTTTTCCTGCTTTTAAAAAATCTGAATAAAGTATGGACTTCATTAAACACTAATATATAAATAGGTATCATTCATTTTTGTATACTTTTACTGGTGCATTGTAATTATACATCAAAGTGAGGTTCAAAGCGATACAAACACACATGCACACAGCGCTTGTGCATTTCCCTCCGCACCCCACCCCGCGCCCTCCTCCTCCTCCCCATACATGTCTCAGAAAGTCAAAGCGTCACGCTTTTTAACAGCAGTTCGCGTCACCCAGGTTTTGTCTGGCGCTTGGGCTGGCTCTTGCTCTCCTCACAGTCTCGCCATGGGGATGCGGCTGCTCGTGTGGAAGGGATCATTTTTCATTGTCTTCAGCACCATGCTATGTGAGCAGACAGTGGTGATACCAGGGGCTGCCCTGCGCTCCATGTGATGGGTCTGGGTACCTGGCTGGCGAGGGGCTGGCTGTCCCAGCTGCGTCATTTCTTTTCCTGATTCTCCTCTTCAGAGCTACTGTCCTGTTCCGTGCACATTGTTTCAGTCAGTGTTCTCACTGCTGTGACACAAAATACCTGCTGCCCACACCTTAGAGGAAGGACGATTTATTTGCTCGCAGTCCTGGAGGTTCCGGAAGTTTCAGTCCATGTTAGGCAGGGTCATAGCTGGGTAGCTTAGGGTATGGCAGCAGAAAGCACAAAGAGAGAGCAAGGGAAGGGGACAGGGGACGTATATAGTCTCTAAGGCCACACCCTCAGTGTCCCCCTCCCCCAGCCATGCCCCACCTGCCAACTTTACCACCCAATAAATCCACTAATCCATCAGTGAATTTATCCACTATTGAGATTAGAACTGTGATGATTCAATTACTTCACCTCTGAACGCTTTGAACTGCCAATACATGCACTTTTCCAGGGCATATTCTAATCCAAACCATAACACACGTGTGCCCAGGTGTGTTACACTCTTCCTCCTCTGTGCTTCCAGAGTCCATAGGTGATAGATAGGAAGACACAAACACGTGGGCTAGAGGGCCGAGAGAACGCACGCCAAGAGAGAACTCAGGACTGAAACCCAGTGCCAGCCACAAACAAGGCGGGCGATCCCCAGGGGCCCGCGTAGCATGAGAAGTTTGGTGAGATTCGGCATCATGTATCCTGAAGAGCCAGCGCCGTCCTGGTGTGCAGAGATAGAAGTGCAAAGGAACCATGACATAGAGACCTGGGCCGGACGACTTGGTCCCATTCTTGGTTTCGTCACTGTAAGGCCAAGGAAAGAACAATGACGATGAAGGAACGGCTAGTGTACAAACCTCACGGGAACACAGTGATCCCTCCCAGCCCACAAAGGCACCTCCCCTGTGCACAAAACGGGGTGAGTCTCTGTTCCCACAGAGTCCAGGGAAAGAAAATTGATCAGACATTCAGATGACAGGAGTATGATTTAGCTGTAAGAAAGAAAAATGCCCTTTGGCCTTCCCAAAACACCGATTGTCATAATTGGCAGTGTTATGATGTCTCCATAGTGTTTTATGTAACACCCCCTTCTCCAAGAGACTCTCAGCACGCTGGCACGCTGTGACGGAGACGGCGTGAACTCGGATGTCTCAGTTGTATGTCGTAGCATGGTCAGGGTCTGGGCACAAGTGGCATCCCATCAGTGTCGAGTGGTGAGCTCCCAAGCTCTCCCTGCCTACGAGAGGACCGGGGCTCAGCCGTGCAGTGGTGCAGCTGCAGGTGTCCCCAGAGCGAAGGCCAGCCAGAGTCAGTTTTCTTTTCTATCACAAAGATGGGGAGAACCTCAAGGGTAACTAAAATAATGGATGGGAAATTAAATGGAGGCGTGTAAGTTCAAACCAACACGGCATCCCTGAATGCCGTTAAGGCGCTGGCACAACTGGAGAAAAACCATCTTGACTCCCTTTCTGCAAAGGAAGAAAATCAGGCTGGGAAGTTATGTTTTTTTATTTCGCGTATTGGTGTGGATGGGGGAGGCATATCTGTATAACTGTCATAACAAAGTAACTTATTTTGAGAAAATATTTGTTATGTAATTGGCATTTAGAATTTAATACCTTCGAGTAATACATGATTACTGATGTTGCTGAATTCTTAAGAGAATTTCTCATAGTTATAAATTAAAGTGCTGTGGAGATGTGATTATTAATATGAGCTTTTATTTTGGGTGGCCCAGGGAGCAGATGTTGCAAATACTACTCAGGATAACAGAAGCTGTCATGCAGAAGCCAAAGGATAAACAAATAAAGGACTTGTTTGCCCAGAGCTTGGCAGGGTTACTATTTAGGGTAAGTCTCTTTTATTAAAACACTGCAAATGCAAGAAATGAATCAGCCTTTACAGAACATTAGTTTTAATCATTGAAATTTAAGAGTAACATTAAATTACCTTTACATTTTTAGAAATATTTCTTCGTAGTTTTGTCCTAAAGGTTGTGATCTATTCTTTGCAATTAGTGGGGGCTTTGAGCCTTTCCTACTTCTCTGGATTGCTCAAGCTTGGTAGAAATCAGCAGGATATGAGAGTTCTGAGCCGTGGTGGAGGATCAAGTCGATTTGGAGAGCTACAGGATGAACAGAGAGTGGGAATGGGATGAAAACTCCAGAGCCCTCGGTGTGTTGGGTAATTGTATTTAAAGTCACAGGACTGACCGGCCGTGGCGTCCCACACTTCTAATCCCAGCTACTTGGGAGACTGAGGCAGGAGGATCTCAGGTTCGAAGCCAGCCTGGGCAACTTAGCAAGACCCTGTCTCAAAATGAGAAATAAAAAGGGTTGGGGATATAGCTCAATGGTAGTGCACCACTACCATCCCTCTCTCTCCTGAGAAATCATCCAGAGGAGTGGATGGAGTCACCTAGGGAGAGGACACGAGCCGTAGAGAGAAGAGGGCCTCTCTGTGGTTGGTAGAGAGAGAGGAAGTCAGCCAGCGATGCTGAGAAAGGGTGGCCAGAGAGCTGGGAGGAGGACCAGAGGAGGATGTTCCCCGGCTGCCCGGAGAAGAGGACAGCAGCCAGCTGACCACTGGCTTTGACAAGATGCAGGTGGCTGAGAATGTTCTAAGGGAACGAGAAGCACGTGGAGTAGATGGACAAAGGAAGAGCCAGCCAGTGGGTGTAGCGAGCATGGTCCCGGCGCCCGGGAGGTCTTGCTGAGGAGGGAGAAGGGGAGCTAGCTGGAGCAGGTGCACGTGCGGAGGGCGAGGCGAGGCGGATGGCGTTGCGTGTGTTTCTTGGTAGTGTGAGTCCAGCAAAGGAGGGCAGGACGGCCTGGGGCGAGGAGTGGAGTCCCAGACACAGCAGCGGGCTGGGCTGGCCTCGGTGCGCAGAGCCCAGGCGATGCCTTTGCTTCTGCGTGTCACGAGTGCGGAGGGTCAGGAACACGCCTGGGCTGGTTTCTGATGACCACGGGGTAGCGGAAGTGTCAAGGGCTGAGCGCGGCAGCCTGCTCCAGCGTGCCTGGTATTTGTGGGGTGCATGGAACTTATGAACATTTCTACAGGGCTCTAGAAATATGTGGCATTCTACACAGATAGAGGTATTAGTACAATGGCCAGGTGTGACATTAAATCATTTGGTAGGAGAAAGGGTGGCAGGTCATGAGCTGACGTGACGCTGGCAGGGAGGAGAAACTCATGTCCTTGCCTAGTTGACCTGAAGGTGGCCTTAGAGGCTATGTATGAAGAGCACATGCAGGGTACAGGTAGGTCGTGTGGGTGAAGGTGCAAAAAGAAGTTATTTCTTTAAAGGTGAACGTTCTCATTGCAACACAAGGGAACTCAATTATTCATGTCAATTTTTAATAATTTAATATGATTGAATGATCTCAGCTTGATGAAAAATGTATGAGAGGCTGTAGAACTAACTGGCACGCACGTGCTTGCCTCCTCATGCTCTCCCTTCTACTCTGACTGGTGGCCGGTGTGTGGACACGTGCAGTGCCCTGCTCGCTCTTTCATAGGCGCTCAGCTTTGCTTTCTCTGCAGAGTGGTACCGAGCCCCGCTCTGCCTCCACCTGCACCTCCAGAGCCCCGCTCTGCCTCCGCCTGCACCTCCAGAGCCCTAAACGCCTCCCGCCTGCACCTCCAGAGCCCTAAACGCCTCCCGCCTGCACCTCCAGAGCCCCAAATGCCTCCCGCCTGCACCTCCAAAGCCCCGCTCTGCCTCCGCCTGCACCTCCAAAGCCCCACTCTGCCTCCGCCTGCACCTCCAGAGCCCTGCTCTCTTTGCCATCTCCCCGGGGCATCTACTCTCAGCACCCTCCTGAGCTCCCAGGCCTGGGCGGGCTGCCAGGGACACACGGGCTGAAGCCTTCATCATCCTCCTCACCCTCCTCCTCACCCTCGTCCTCACCCTCACCCTCATCCTCACCTTCCTCCTCACCCTCCTCCACACCCTCATCCTCATCTTCCTCCTCACCCTCCTCCTCATCCTCACCCTCATCCTCACCTTCCTCCTCACCCTCCTCCTCACCCTCACCCTCATCCTCACCCTCATCCTCACCTTCCTCCTCACCCTCATCCTCACCTTCCTCCTCACCCTC
>PVJS01040151.1:0-18569 GCA_004027185.1 Glis glis | reverse complement strand
TCCTCCCTCCTCCCTCCTTTTCTTTTGTACTGGGATTTAAACCCAGGAGCATTCTACCTCCAAGCTACACCCCCAGCCCTATTTTATTTTTTTTATTTTGAAACAGGGTTTTGCTAAGTTTCTGAGGGTCTCGCTAAGTTACTGAGGCTGGCCTCAAACCTGCAATCCTCCTGTTTCAGCCTCCCAAGTACTGGGATTCACAGAGCACTTTTCAAATACCAGCTCACTATGCAGCATCTGATTCAGCTAAGTTCAGGCTGCCTTTCTTATCTATGCCAAGTTTGTCTGTTGTGTTTCTGTTTGTGTTACCTGTCCCCTCTGCAGTGACCCTTTGCCACTGCTGCCACCAGCTTTGCTCCAGTGCACTCTTGTCCTTTATTCGAAACACTAGAATTTCTGGGTCTGTCTTTTTTCCAGCGAAGCCAGCATTCATTGCATGAGTGCCCAAATTGACCACCAGCAGGAAAGGTAGCCACGCCCTTTTCAAATCACTGCCCCTGGGCCTGCATCAATCATGGTTGCTGCTGAGTTTGTCCAATCCTGGCTGCCACTGGGCCTGTCTTAATCCTGGCCACCTCCAGGCCCTTTTCAATAGTGGCCACCACCCCTGGGCCCTTGTTTCTATGGCTCTGCCCTTGGCCTTGAACTGCCTCAACCACATTCCTTTCTTTTTTCTTATACAAAACATTCAAAACATTCAACCTCCCTTCAGCCATTTTCTTTCACCATCTCTCTGGGTTCCAGCTTTACACATGCCAAACTGCAAATCTATAGTCTCTCTGCTTTGCTTTCTGCTTCTGAAAGTCATTGTACAATTCGCTGAATGCAGACATCAATATCCATAATGCAGTTTGGATACTTTGTGTTTTGAGATTTCTTCTGCCAGCTTAAGCAGTCCATCATCTTTAAATTTGGCCTCAACCAAAGTTTCAGGACATGGGCAAAGTGCTGGTAAGTTCTTTGCCAGAATGTAACAGGTGTGGCCTTCTCCTCCATTTTCCTACGGTGTCCCCTTTGCCCTCTGAAATCTCTTGTGCACAGTCTCTACTGTCAGACTTTCTATCAGTGTTCTGGCTCTTCCACCTTCCTCTCACAAACCAGTTCCAAAGACTCACAAAAAAACATGGTCAGACTTAAATATATCAGTGACTCCACTTCTCTGGTACCAATTTTTGTCTTGGTGACCATTCTCATTGCAATAATCCAAAACAATTGACCATACAATTTAGAAGAAGGAAGATTTATTTGCCCACAGTTTTTGGAAATTTCAGGGTTTAGACCATGTGAGGCTGGAACTCAGGGCATGATGGTGGAAAACAGAGAGAGGGAGAGCAAGGACTCTGCTCTCACATCATGGAGGCCAGAAGCAAGAGAGAACCAATAAGCAAGGGGATTCAAAGACAAAAGCACAATCCCTGAGGCCACACTTCCTGGGACCCACCTTCTCCAGCCACACCCCACCTGTCTAGGTTACCACCCAGTAAATCCACTACAATGGATTTATCCATTGATGTGACTATAACTACCATGACTTAATGAGTTCAACTCAGAACATTAATACATGAGCTCTTCAGAGGACATTCTATTATCTAACCATAACATATATCCTTTAGCTGTTGTTATTTTGAATAGTTTTGTCTTTTAACCTTTATGCTAAAGATATGTGAGTTACACAATGTAAGCAATATTAGAGTATTCTGAGTTTGTGTGTGTGTGTGGTACTGGGGATTGAACCCTGGGGAATTCTACCTCTGAGCTATACCCCAACCCTTTTTATTTTTTGTTTTGAAACAGGGTCTTGTTAAGGTTGCTGAGAGTCTTGCTATGTTGCTGAGGCTGTCCTTGAACCTGTGATCCTCTTGTCTCAGCCTCCCAAGTACTGGGATTACAGACATGCACCACCATGCCCAGCTGTGTACTTTCTTTTAATAATGAATTTCATACTTTTTGTAATATTTTCCATGTAACTTATTAGCATTATTTTCTTTCATCTTGAATAACGCCTATACCATCTAAGTTTGTGTAAGTACACTTTGTGATGTTTGCACAATGATAAAATCCCCAAACAATATATTTCTCAGATGGTATCCCCATCATTAAGCAACACATGACTATTTTGAAGTGTCAGGTAAGCTTGTGTATCTCCATTTCTTTAGGGTCTGTTATTGGTGCTTTATTTTGTTGATTTGGTGTTGACATGTTTCCCTGATTGTTCCTGATTCTCATGTTTATATGTTGGTCTGCACATTTTAAGAGGCAGGGACTTATTCTAGTCTTTGTGTACTGGACCTGTCTGGGATCTGTCTGGATCTTACCAGTTAGCTCATTTAGATTCTGGGCAGGTTATTTGTCATGATCCACAGGCGAGCTTGCTGCTGTAGTCCTTAGGAAGGCTGGCTTAGTGCTGAGTCTGGGGTTGGGCCTAGAGCCTGGATCTACAGGGGTGGGTTTATTGATTGAGTCTCTAGTGGTGGGCCTAGAGCCTGGGTCTGCAGGTGTAGTCCTGGAGCCTGTGTCTATGGAGGGCTGGCCTGAAACCTAGGTCCAAAAGGGCTGATCTGGGGCTGGCATGAGACTGAGTCTGCAGAGACTTGCTTAGGTGCTAGGGTGGGCCTGGTACCTGGTCCCAGTGGGACAGGCCTGGAGCCTGAGCCTACAGGGTCTGGCTTGGTTCTGGGGCAGTTTGGGACCCTGAATCTATAGGAGTAGGCCTGGAAGTGAGGTCATGTGGATTTACCTCGGTCTTGGGACTCTGGATGGTGACCTAGAATCTGGGTCCACAGAGGCCATTCTGGAGTCTGGTGCTATGGGAGCCAGCACAACACTAGGGTCTACTGGGATGGGCATGAACCCTGAGTCTGCTGGATTGTGGAAATGCAGGGTCCAACCTGAAGGGTGATTCTTACAGGGACTGGCTTATAGGCCATTAGGTAGGCCTAAAGTCTATCTTCAGGTGCCAGCCCAATGCCTGATGCCAGGGTGCCTTCCTGGTGCTGCAGCAGACCTGAAGCCTGTGGCTGGGTTTGACAACCTAGGTCTGGTCTGGTATGGAACCGTGGTGCCTTGTGGGCCTAGAGCCAATATCTATAGAGGCCCATCCAGAGGTTAGGTATGCCAGGTGTAGACACGGTAACTAGGGCTGTGGGGCTTGCTTGGGGCTTGGTGCTGGGGTGGGCATGAAGCCTGTGTTATGGGGGCTAACCTGGTGCTCAGGATGGGCTGGAGTTTGGGGCAGTTGGACTGGGCCTGGAACCCGAGTCTTCCTCCTAAAGCAAAGCAGATAGTCATGGAAATTCAAAGGTAAGCTTTGCCTGTGGTGTAGGCTGAAAGCAGCAAGGACATGGCAGCAAACAGACTTCCCCTAAGTACTCAGTGGCTGAGACCTAACTAGCAAACAGGCTTCCCTAGTCCCTGCCCTCGACCAAAGAGATGGTTAAGGCACTGGCTGGCTATCTTGGTCCATGTTCTGTTGCTATAACTTAATACCACAGACTCGATAATTGGTAAAGGAAAGAGGTTTATCTAGCTTCTGGTTCTGGGAGCTCAAGATCATCTTGAGCATCTGGTTGGTATCTGGTGAGAACCTTCTTGCTGGATAATGATACAGTGGAGAGGGCATCATGTGGCAAGACAGAGCAAGCTTGCTTGCTTGAGTTTCTCTTCCTTTTCTTATAAAGCCGCTAATGCCTTTATGGGGGTCCTACCCTCATGACCACAATCATCTAGTCCTAATTACCTCCCACAGGCCTCCATTCTGAATTCCACTAATACATGACTTTGAGGACTGAGTCTTACCATGAGTGTGGATAGGGCAAACACCCAGACCACAGCAGTGGTTGAGCTCATTCCACCTAGCATTCTCCCCATAGTAAGCCAGCCCGGGGATCAAGACAAGCGGTATAAGAGTACCGCTCTCAGTGCTGGTGAAAGTGTGATAAGATGGACAGTTTTACATCACCAGTAGGATTGAATTTTTATACCACTCTTCTGGAAAGTAATTTGGCAGAGTATAAAAAAGACTTTTAAAATGTCTATTCTCTTTGGTCTAGTTTTCATATTTATAGAAGTCTATCTTAAAGAATTAGGGAAGTGAACATGGATTTATATTCGGAGCTCTTAACTGCTACATTACTTAGGGGAAGTTGGAAAGAATCTATCTGAATGTCTTATATAAGAATGGTAAGTCCTACCAGTTATATAGCTATATGATGGAATATTTTGAGCCAACTTTCAAATGCCTAATGACATAGAAATATGCTCATGAAACAATGTTGAATGAAAAAAATCAGAGTACAACATTTCATATGCAATATGATCCTTTATTTTAAAAAGGGAAAAAGAAAAATGTATGTTTACATATGGTAAAAAGGCCAGAGGTAAGTACAGCAAATTATCAGTGGTGGGATTCTGGGTGATTTGTGTTTTCTTTTTTAAACCTGTCTGTATTTTTTCAAATTTTCTGCATAAAAACCAGTAAATGTTATAAAAGTGTCTTTGTATACCCTATGTTGTAGGTACCAAGAAAGACTGCTATTTTTCACTATTGGTAGGAAAAAAGTGGTTTATGTTAGGGTTGAATTTGCCAGTTATCATAATGTACAAATGGGCTTTGAATTCTCTAGCTTTTCTCATTGTGTAGTGAGCATGGCTGCTGTTGCCAGCACTGGCATATGAGCTCCAGCACAGCCCATCTGCTGCTCAAGCCCGGCTTGGCTGACACAGATTTATTTCATTTCATTTCTTAATTTGGCAACATTTTCTCTTTTCTCATTATCATAGCTGGGATTCAGTACCAGGGTTCCTCGTTCTGTTTATCAGGGTTTGTTTTTTTTTTTAATTTTCTCCCATTTTGTGAAGATGAAGAAGACAACAATGGGAATTCTGTCTTCTGAAAATGCTGTCCTTGTCCTGAGGGATCTTGGGCATGTCTTGCTAAAGTGCCTTCTGTTTGACACTTGCAAGCCATTTCAATTGTTTTGATAAGCAGAAAGCTTCATGGTGTATTTTTCAAAAAGCTTAGTGTTTCTCTCTCCCCCCCCCCAGAAGATTTGGAAATGATTCCAAATAGAAATTATAAACATTAGCCTTAAGCTAAGCTCTCTCCATCTGGTATTTGGTGCATTTTTTTAAACTGAAGGCTCATGTTATTTGTTTAATCTTCATCAATACTGCAAAAGCATGTGGGATGAGACTTAACTCTGTCCCAAGCACCCTACACTGAGAAGAGATTTTCCTCTGAATTGGTTTGTATTTCAAAGAGCACAGGGATAGCTAGGAATTTGCTCAAGTGAAATTTTAGAACCATTTGCTCAAGTAAAACTTTAGAACTATTAGAATCATCTTAGAGATTTCTTGAATGCATTGTTAGGATAGAATGGCTGTTGTTTGAGAATCCTCTTTGAGCCTGACACTTTATTTTTTGAAGAGGTGTTGTTTGTAAGACCTTGTGCTACTTTTCTCTCTAGGTTACCCAGAAGAGACGTATCCAATTTACGACCTTTCGGACTGTATCAAACATAGGCAAGAAACAATCCTGGTGGATTACCCTGATCCAAAAGAGCCCTCTGCTGAAGAAATAGCTGAAAGAATGGGAGTGATGGAAGAGGAAGAATCAGACCCTTTGGGCTGGGAGGGTCTGCCCACTGACCCTGCAGCCCAGGATAATCCTGTTACCTTGTGTGACCCAAAGCCAGAAACATGCTCCTGCTGTTTTCATGAAGAAGACCCTGCTGTCTTGGCAGAGAATGCTGGATTCAGTGCAGATAGCTACAGCGAGCAAGAGGAAACCACCAAAGATGACTGGCCCCAAGGCTGTGAGGATGAAAGGCTGGGCCTCAGTGCTCATAAAGCATTTACAGGTGGCATGTTGAGGAAGCGTAACCCCCAGGGTTTAGAGTGAAAACAGCCAGTTTGGTGAAGTATCCATTACTCTAGTCCCAAGGTGACCTTTCTCTCCTCTGATTTCGTCCTTGGCCCTGTGCCCTGTTCCTTCTGTGTTCAGATGTCATAGCTGTCATGCCACTGACATGGATATCATGTATCCTTCCTGGTGCTCACACACCTGTCATCTTGTAAAGTGTAGACATTCATGTGAACACAAGACAGCTTCACTTTCTCTTCTTGCCTTTCCCCATCAGGAAAGTTGATCCATCTAGTAATTATATTTGGTCTATCATAATTACAGATGTGACCACTCAAGATAAAGGTCTGACTTCTGCTAGGAGTATCAGATGGTTTACCTGTGAATGAACAGATGATGAGGACTTAAGTTTGTAAAAATGAAGATTTCAGATTCTGAGATGCCTTATTCTTTGGGCTTTGAGCAGGTTAGTGGTCCTCTGGGGAGAAGAGATTATTTCATTTGTGGGAGATGATGGACTAGGAGCAGGGTAAGACTGCTGAGTGAGCTGAAGCCTCTTCCTCTCAATGAGGGTCTTTTTAGGAGCACTGATACCATCTCAGACATCCTCTTTTCTCTTAGTAGTGGAAGACCCCCACCATCCTGAGAAAAGCCTACAGGCCTAGTTGGGGATTGTTTTGCTTTGATATTGCCTAGATCTCCAGCTTCCTTTATCCCTATTCTGCTGAACAGAACTGCCAAACCCAGAAGCTTTGGTGTTCAGTGGCCAGAAGAAGCTTTAGATAGACTTTAGTCTCTGCCCTGCAGAGCCAAGGTTTGAGGCTGTTGAGGCTGCAAGAAGGCTTACCCAAGTGTGGTGATCCTGCCATGAGGAGCTTAGGCCAGGGATCCAGCAATAGGGGAGAGAGCCTGTGTACTTATGGACAGGCCTTGCCTAGAAGCTGTTTCTGAATGTTGTGCCCCTTGGGAAATTTTTTCTCACAACAATGTGAATTGAGACAGAAATGAGGACTGAGCTTGTATACAAAGTGCCAACACAACAGGGAAGTTGTAGAGTATATCCATTGCATAGAACCAATATTGCAACACCTAGGGGGAGAGAACATGTGCTCTATATTCACATATTTGGGCCTTTTGAGATAGTTGGAGAAAATAAGAAGTAAATTAGGACTGAGAGGATTTTGACCAACCTGAAGGCTGAAGTTGTGTGTTCATGAGACAAGATGGCACCTTTGAATTCTAACATGAGGATGAGTGAATTCACAGTTGACATGTAAGACCTTGAGAGTTTAAAGAGGATATGCTTCTGAGGACATTTTCTCAAGGACATGCCCAGTTTTGAAATGGAGAAGACTCAAAACTTAAATTATGTAGATAATAGCTTTTAAGAGTTCCATTATGCCTGGCATGAATATGATGCCGGAAAGATAGTTAAAACCACACATGTAAGCATAGCCTGTTGTCAAAGGTATGGGATCATATTAAGATAATGCATCGGCTATAACAAAGCATTACTTGTTAGCTAATTGAATTATAAAGAAAAGTCATTGAAGATTGAGTCTATAGAAAGTGTATTGCATTGTATGTAACTGTGTGTTGAACATTTGATTCACATTGTAAAGAATGCTGTCTAAAATATACTGAAGACAATATAGATGTAATATAACACTAAAGGTAAAAAACAACGTAGGTGCTCTTTACTGTTTGAATAAATTGTTTTCTGCGTGATTTCCCTTCATTCACACATAAGGGGTTGATTTATGAGGAGAGCCCTGGGTCTCTGGTTCAGATTTCCTTTTTGTCTTAGGATATGATTCCCTTTAATTGTTTTTGTTGTTTTTATGATTCCTGTATTTTTTTATTTTTTTATTTATTCTTTTTTGCAATACCGGGGATTGAACGCAGGGGCGTTCTACCTCCGAGCTACATCCCCAGCCCTATTTTTTATACTTTATTTTGAAACCGGGTCTCACGAAGTTGCGGAGGGCCTCATTAAGTAGACAGACAGACAGAGAGCTGAGGCTGGCTGCGAACCCGGATCCTCCGGTCTCCGCCTCCCAAAGTACTGGGATTATAAGCATGCGCCACCACGCCCGGCTTTTATGATTCCTTTATAAGAGATAAGTACTTCTGTTTTCTTCTCACTTCTTTATTCAGTAATTAATTTTAGCAGACAACTGCTCATTTCAAGGCAGTTTGAAAATCAAACCTCAATTCCTACCTTTTTTTAAAGAAAACTCAATTTAACAATGGTAGCCTGACAGATAAAATTAACTATGAACCATAAGAAAGTTACTTAGTGAGGCCCTCCGCAACTTAGTGAGACCCTGTCTCAAAATAAAGAATAAAAAATAGGGCTAGGGGTGTAGCTCCGAGGTAGAATGCCCCTGGGTTCAATCCCCAGTACCTCTCAAAAAAAAAAAAAAAGATTGTGAATTCTGTAGGCAGAGAAAAATGGGTCATGATCTTTCCCTGCATACTCTAGCTATAGAATCTTGGATCAGCTTCGTAAGCAGTCTGAGCCTTGGCTTCCTCATCTATAAAGTAGAAGTAATAAAAGTCCAGGTCTCACAGTCTTGTGAACATTAAATGAAATCATCAGTGCATGTAAAACAGCACTGCTTCCAGTTCATGAGTGGTAACCAACTCATGACGTGTTAGCTGTTTATTATACAGTGGTCTATGCTGCAGTTGAGGTATAGAACCAAAACTACTGGAGCACAAAGGAAAGAGAAATAATTTTGCCAAAGTATTTCCAAGAAATGTCACAGAGGAGGTGGACCTTGTGGCATGCCAAGAATTTCTCCAAGTGGACAAGGAAGAGAGGATATTTTTTGGCAGAAAGAGTAGTGTTGGCAAAAGCAGGGGGGTGTGAAAGCATATGGATATTTTGATGAGCCTAGTATATAAAAGTTGCATAATTTATCCAACTTTTTGAGTATTTGCCTTTGGGAAAAACTGGCTTTATGGAAAACATTCCTGCCAGAAGTACTAAGCCCTCATGATGGCTTTTGTGCCCTAGATCTTGGTTGGTTTAAATATTAGGAATATATTTTTGTATTTATGTATCAGAAATTTCAATGTATCTTTCAGTTATGTTTTTTAGACAATCCTTTTTGCATTTTCCAGGACTACTTTATCCTTCAGGAATGATGATTTTATGTTTACATACAGGGTGACCAGAATCATGGGACTTGTCTTTGTTGCTGTGGCCTTCATTTCTCAGAATTAGGGGGCTGCAAACTTGATCAGTCTACTGGCACTACTAGGTTGCCAGTGACCTTTGGGCACTATGGTAGAGTATGCCAGTCATGTTTTTGGCAGATAGTTGGCCAAAGGAACAGTTGTATCACCTGGAACCATGCTTGGTAAATCGCAAGCCAGGAGGCTCCCTTTCCTGTTCACAACAGGAACATTAGGAAAGCATCTTTTTAGCTTCAGAAGCTGGGCCCAGGAAGGTATGCTGTGAGAAGTAGAGTTGTATTTGGTTTCTAGAAATAATGGCCTGTGAGAAGCACATTCTTTGCACCTTCTATGGCCTGGATGATCAAATAACTTATGGTCAAAACTGGGACACTTTGGAAAAAGGAAGCTTCAATAATAATTATGCCAAGATAATTGGAGTAAACTAGTATTATCCTCGACATATGGTTGATGGCCAGTTAAGACTTCTTCAACCGGATGACTAAACAAACAAACACTTTGCTTTTTAGAATATCTGGCATATGCTCTTTCCTGCAGAAGTCACAGGAGATAGGCCGTGGTTCAGGTAGGAACTGCCCTTGGTCACATCAGAACTCTCAGTCTGAGAATAAACAAACCCCACTTATTACCACACTCTTAATTCTTCTATCTAGAAAATATGTACTCCAAAGGAAATTTTAGTATATCAGCTGTTCGGCAATATTGAGAAAAGCACAAATGACCCATCTGTGACATTCTGTGACCATTAACTGTTCTAAAATGTAGTTACCTCTCACCCCTTTTTTGTGTGTGTGTGGTACTGGGGATTGAACCCAGGGGCATTCTACCTCTGAGCTACACCCCCAGCCCTAATTTTTATTCTTTATTTTGAAACAGGGTCTCACTAAGTTTCGGAGGACCTCACTAAGTAGCTGAGGCTGGCCGTGAACCCGGATCCTCCTGTCTCTGCCTCCCAAGTACTGGGATTACAAGCGTGTGTCACCATGCTCAGCTTCACCATTTCTTCACACAAAGAAAACAGGACAAATTCTTTTCCTGAGATAATTACTTCTCAGAGCACCAGTTCCCTTATTTATGAATTGGGAAAGGTACTCATTTTACAGGGCTATTAGGATAAATAAGTTACCGTTTATATAAAGTATTCCAGGGTGAAGCACGGCATCACTGTTCTCAATCCTGTTCTGCTGAGTTGTCACACTGACACCCTCGACAGCTACCCTGACGGCAAGGAGTGGCCAGGGCTGTTCTGTGGTGACATTAGCTTTCCTGTCTGCTTGCAGCCACGACTGCAGCCTCTGGTCCTCTTAGCTTTAAACCCACCACAGACTGAAAAAGAAGACTCATGCCTGTGCAAGTCCTGCTTAAATGGGCGAGGCTCTGAGCAAGGCCAGGGGGTCAAGTGGCTGGGCCTTCATGTTTGGTCTGCCAGAGGGGCCCTGCTCCCTGTTTCAACTCTACAGTCCTGTTCTGTTCCTGTAGCTAGGCCCACAGGGATACTTGGGAACCACCAGTCAGTTCCTTCTGGTGGCACCCTGACCCTGAGGAAGACTGCTCTAATTTAAGTACCTTCTGACCTCAGCATTTTCCCTGCCCTTCCCATCCTCTGGGTATGGCGCGAATGATCCTTGAACTCGAAAGGCACGGCCGGGAGGAGGACAGTGTTGATCCACATCGTTGGTTCTAAGCTGTGATCCCTTTGTTATTTCCACTCACCTAGCCACCTGAGGCTCCTAGGAATGGGTAGTGTAGAAAAATGTTTTAAGAATGAGTTTTTCTCCTTTGTGGAAAAAAATTTAAAAGACGCAGTAGTGTTGAAACAATTCAAGTTTAATTTGTTGATATATGTCTGTACTTAGACAAACACTAAATTCTACAACATACATAATGTCAATATGGGAAAATACCAAGTTTGTCATTGCACATACCAATAAATAAATACATTTGCTTGAGAATACCAAAAAGTTTATTCAAAAAGTCACTTAATAAAAGCACAGTTTTGCAAGTTTGTCTAAAACTCCAGATAATTTTGAACAAAAATAAAATGTCTGACCACTCCAAAAGAGGAAAAGACAATCTTGTGCAAGTAGACATACACATTCTAGGCATTATGAAAACTGGCTAAATATGTGTTCCCAGCAAGAGAAATACTAACCATCCTGACCAAATCCTCTCTGTCACCAAATGCAGGATTGAAGAGGCCAGAGTTGGGCTTCCCCTTCTAAGCCATTCTGAGTTGCCCTCTAGAAAACTCAGGATCTTAGCCTCATCTCCAGCTCTGCCTGGACCTTTATAGGGGGAGGGAGGGACGGGAACAGAAGAGAGGAGTGCGATGTCTTTCTTAGAAAAGAAAGAAGGCACAGTGATGAGCTGGAAAAGGTAGTGATGAAATTAGCTTTCATTCACCCTGAATCCTACGGCAAGCGTCGACAACTGAACATCTTCACTTTGCAGCTAAGAAAACAGGCCTAGAGAGATTATGTGGTTTGCTCAAAAGCACAGAGCTAGTACGTATAGTAGTACTTTACGTAAGACCAACTTGTTTCTCCACTTGACTGAAAAACTTAAAAACCAAATCTGTCTCAGTACTTCTCTCCTACCCCTCCCCTGCATATCTTAAGGTGACAGAAAACTGAAAACTGGAGGTACATAGGGAAAAGTGGCCATAAACTCAAGAACTCATCCGTTGGCCTGTTCCTGGGAGCTGGGACAGGCCTACAAGCCCGGGCCCAGGGCAGTGTAACAGTCGGGCCCCAGTCACAGTGCTAGGTACCATGAGAAAGCACACTCATTCAGTTACCTAGAAAAGAGTGCTCTGATGGCTACCTGTCATCCTGAGGTCACACAGGGATTTCGCAGCTGGGGCATGGAGTTACAGAGACGGGAAGGCCAGGGTTACTACAGTAAGGGGAAACCAGGACATCCATCCATGCGATGGAATTTGTGCTTGCGTAACAGAGCCACAGACATGGCTGTCTCAGCATCTCCTCTCACTGCAGACCCCTTCTGAGCAAAACATGGACCCCTTCCCTTGAAATCACCCCTATTGCTTGTTAAATTTAGAATTACCTCTAAATAAATGGTAAGTTTATCTAGAGGTAACTGTCTTGCTATTTCCAGTATGAAGAAAAACTGCTTCTACAGCCTTGTTAGCCTACTTGTCACTGAAGGAGGTGGGCCCCAAGAGTTCTCTTCTAGCCTGCCCTTATCACACTCCCTGGCTCCCAAAACCTGTCCTCACCCTGGGTCTGGCCCTTACGTGCTTCCCTTGAACTAGTGTCATGATTTTTAAGGCACCGTCACTAGAATATGTTCAGATTCATCTGTAAGTATGCATGCAACACACCAATTTCTTCAGGTGATGCTGGGTGAGAACTGAAAAACTAACACCTTTCTTGGAGGTCTCCTCTTGCCCAGAACTTTGGGAGAAAGAGCTGGTAATTTCCCAGGTATACTTTCTATTCAAAGAACATGAAATGAAGGGACAGAAGCCACAGGTGATTGAAACTGCCTCCTTATTCCTTTCCTGCTCATCCTCAGAAATGTAAGAAGCCTCAGTTGGTTGCTGATTGCCCTTTTCCCCAGACACGCAGACACACACACAGACGGACACAGAGCACCTTGGAGCCAGAAGGAAGGAAAAGCTAGACTTGGAGAGGAGCTGGGGAAGTGAACCTCACCACTCTGCAGAGGAATTGTTTTGGGGCAGAGGGTGTAAGGTTTTGGGGTGTAGAGTCAGGAGCAGTTACAGAGGAGCTGCCTAAGGTCCCAGCTGCCCTCCCTGTATCTTTAGGGGTTGCCTATCCCATCACCTACTCACTGTCCAAACAAGGGCCATCTAGACAGACAGGCAAGCGCTCTCCCTATGGGAGAGGCTGAGCCCAGGTGGTCTCCAGGGCCCTGACAGCTTTGTGAGTCCGTGGGCCCCTGGCCACAGAGCCAGTGGTCAAGGAAAGGCAGCGTGACCACATGGGAGTCTTGAGAGCTGACCCTGTGAGGCTGGTCGTAAGCAGGTGACTCAGCTGCTCTTGCTCGTCACTCAATGCCCAACAGAGGGTGTTGTGCTGAAGCTATCCTTCATGCCCAGGCTACAAAGCTCAGCCCACATTTCCTGACCCTACCGAGATAGCCTAATAACCTAACCCCTGGTGTGTGTGCTAGAGCAGAGAGCAGAGGCCAAGAGCTTTTCCATTGTGCTTCTTCTTGTTCCACTCTGCCACTGGGATCCCCTCACCCGGATCCAGAATCAGCCTGCTCTACCTTAAAATCATACACCCAGAATCATAGACCCTGATCCAGAATCAGCCTGTTCTATCTTAAAATCATAGACCCAGAGAAACAGCATGACCAAACTAGAGATCATCTAGTGTCCATCATCCCCAATGTCAGCAGGTCACTTCTTCAAGTCAGAGAAGGAAGGGCCAGAGGAGAAGTACAGAAAGAGGATGGCACCACAGCCTTTCATCAGGAAATGCCCAGCCCCAGCATGGGATGTTCTAGCGCTCTCTAGAAACTAGACCATGTTAATGAAAGGGAGCTCACTCGAGGGGCCTATCGCGAGGTATGGCTCAGGTATGGGCAGATCCTGTTAGAGCAGGTGTGCCTTGATTTAAGCATTCAACATAGGAAAATCCAGATTACAAAGAAATGAGAGCGCACTGCTTTTACTTAACTCGAAACTTCTTTACCCATTGAGCCCCACTAATATGTTCACACTATGACTTTATTTTTAATTTCTACTTGGCTTTTCCAAGCACATCTACTCTAATGCAAAGTCCAACTGCTGTTGTGTTCCCATGGATTTCTGACTGCCATCTGGGAAAGAAGCCTCTGCCAGGGTAAAGGATGAACAGATAGGAGCGTAGAGTCCCCAAGCCCATAGGGTGGATGGTGCCATCCAAGGGGAGGAGCAGTGGCTGTGGAGGGAGCGATCAGGTCAGGCTACTTGTCGCAGCTGAACAGAGCAATGTGCCTTGCTGAGGTCTGCTCATGGCTGTGCGGCCTTGCGAGGGGCCAGGCACCGTCCAGTCCTGATCAGACTGACCTGCAGAAAGCCAGACAGCTTCCAGCAGGGAACTGCCTGATTCCCTACTGAAAGTGTTTCTGTCTTACACATTAACTCTGATGTTTCTAAGTCTCTGGAATCAGGGTAAGGGCATGCAAAATGGGTTCCAGAAGGCTAGAGAGCTAGAGATACTAGTTTTCTTGGGGAACAGTGGAAACAGAAATTGAGGGAGCTTGAGGTTCTGAACTCCACCATTAACTAGCTAGTCCCATTTTCTCAGTGTGATTCGCTGAAAGCAACAAGTTAATCCCTCAGGGTCTTGCCACCTCTGAGCTTGTGTGATTCTATGATAGCCCCTGCTCTCCTCACCCCATTCCATTCCTTCCCATGAACAACCACATATAGCAGCCCTCACCAACCACGATTTGGCCGACAGCAGTGGGAGCTGAAACACCACCGAGGGCACCCAGAGCTGGGTCTCTACAGAGAGAGGGAAGATCTTTCTGGAACATGCCACGGCTTGGGGCTGGCCTGTGGCCTGGATCCCACCAACATTTCCCAGGGGCTGTGTTGGGACTGCTCAGCAGAGATCTCCTGGGCCAGGTGACAGGGCTCCCAGGACAGCCCTCTCCAGGGAGCCTGGTGTGCACCTTGTAGGCCCATCCACTAAGACATTTGGCCTTCAGAGCTGGGTTCCCATTGCCTCTGCAAGCACAGAGCAAACCTGGAGTGCCAAATGAGCTAGAACCCCAGGCCACCAGCCGTTTCTCGCAGATAGCTAGGCCCCTGCTATCTTGGCAAGATCCTGCCACTCGCCTGTCCCCCTGTTCCCCCCTAACTTCCTGCAGGCCTGGCTGGGGCCTTCTGAAGTTGGAGGGCTTTCTGCAGTTGGAGGGGCCAGGCTTGGCCACCAAGCCCTTTGCTACATAAAGTTGATATGCCACACACACACACACACACACACACACACACACTCACTCACTGGGCCCCTACCTGTTGGGGCACCTTGTCGTCTGACTCCTGGGCTGAGTGGATGGCTGGGCCACCGCAGCCCTGCTTGTGCTTCCTCTCCCTCTGTGCCTCTTCTGGCCTTCCCAGCTGAGGAGGTTGCCCAGCTTGGCAAACATGACTGCAGCAGGGTACTAACCCAAGAGTGGGAGTGCATGGTGATCTTGGGGCACAGAAAGAATTACTCTTGTCCCTTCACACCCACCTGCTACTCCCTTGCCTCAGCAGCAGAGGCAGAGGAGCCAGTTCCTGGCCGCCTAGGCCAGGGAGCCCGCTAAGGGCCAAAGCTTCATCTGGCAGAAGGCCTATGAACAGAGGGCAGGCAGGGCTGTCTCCACAGGCAGGCAGGCAGGCAAGCTCCACTCCAGGCTGGGCAACCCCAAAGGGCACAAGGAGGCCTCTACTCGCAGGCCAGCTTGCTGTCGAAGCTGGACAGAGCAATGGCGAAGGCCTGCAGTGCACACAGCGGGTAGTTGTAATCCATGGTGAACACATCCTCTGCTACCCGGCCAAACTGCATGACGATGTAGTCCGCTGGGGCCAGGCACGAGCATGGACACAGGAAAACAAAACAGAGCAGGGATGGTGGAGATAGGAAGGACAGACAGATACCCGAGCCACAAGAGGGAAGAAAAAGTGAGAAGCAGAGATGCCAAGGAAATCCCAAAGGAAGTAAAACAAAGGCCATTGGGAGAAGCGGCAGGAGAGAAGCAACAGATGACAAAGGAAAGAGAAGGACGTACACAGACACCAGGAGACAAAGAAGAGAAAAAGGTCCGTTTAAAGGGTGTTCCCATGCCTGAGACTCTGCTGAGTACACAGAATCTAGGACCGGGGCTCCAAAGAAGGTGCTTCCAGGGCCTCCCAGTCACGGCTAGAATGCTCTTTATGTCTAAGCCATACAGCCTGCATCCTTAAACTCTGGCTGGTATAGACTGGGTTAGGAGAGTTGAATCCTAAACTAAGGGCCCCGGGTATCACATGGACAGTATAAGGAGAGGCAGAGACACTCACGGTCATTGCCATGGATGATCTGGAAGTTCTTCACGGAGGCCTGTGTGACGCGCCCATGGAAGTTGAGTACGTAGGACTGCGTGTCGTCATTCCAGACAGGTGTCTTGTTTTGCAGTTCGATGATACTCTCCGTGTTCTTATTCTGCCAGCGTGCTAGCAGTGTCTCATGCTCCTAGGAGGGCAGCTTCATCTGAGCCAGGCCCAAGCCTTGGTGTCATGAACACCCCAAAGAGGGATCTTCCCCAGAAATGGGACTTCTTAGATTTTCTCTAGACCCCCAAGGAATTTCTGGGTCCCCTACACATATACACACCCGCTGGAGTTCTGCACTTAGAAGCTCATGCAGAGGCTGGGATGATGGGAAAGGGGTAGGGTTGGGTGGAGACTCACGTTACGAGGACGGATAGAGACTCTCTCATGAACCATGTTCATGCCTGGGACAATCACACTCATCTTCCGAGGCCCCTTGAAGCCCAAGACGTTTGTCTCCTAGGAAAGAGAACTCAGCATTGATCTCAGACCTGAGGAGAATACTTTCCTCCTGGAGAAACTGGGGGGAGGGGAATAGAGATGATGAGCTAGTTTGTACCACCTCCACTTGAGAGTCCAATGAACATCTCTAAGCTGAACATGTCTGGACCTGAGCTCCTGGATCTTTACTCTGCCAAACCCAGCTCCTCTAGCAGTCCAACTTGCTTCAGTTAACAGCAACTCAGTTACCCCATTTGCTCAGGTGAACTGCGTGGGGTCATACTTGACTCCTCTCTTTTTCTCATATCCCACTTCTAACCCACCAGCAATTTCTATCAGCTCTACCCTCCAATTACACACAGAATCCCCCACCACCATCTCTCACTGAGAACACGACTCGCCATTAACTGGACTCCTTGTTTCTGTCCTTAGCACCTCCTCCCCATCGTCTATTCTCACCATAGCAGTGAGGGGTCCTGTTAAGTGACACTGCTTTCCTCCTCTGCTCGAAGTCCTCCAATGGCACCCTACTGAAGCCCATCCTCTACCTGCAAGGCCTGACATGATCTGACCCCTTGCTGTTGACTCTTCTCTGCATTCACTCTGCCCTCCCTGCCATTCCATTTATGACTTGCCCTGGCTGTGTCCTGCAGGCATGTAACAGCTGGCTTTTACTTCCTTTTGGTCTTTACTCGAGTTACCTTGGTGAGGCCCTACCTGCCATCCTTCCTAAAATCACATACACACCTTGACATTTCACATCCCCCATTCCCCAATTGATCTTTTTTTCTTCTTGGCATTGATCAGGAACATATTTATTTAACTTACACATATATTTTATAGCTCTTACCCACTAGGGGCTTAAATACCATGAGGGTATAAATATATGTCTGTTCACTATTACATCCTCAGTGCCTCAAATAGGACACAGGATTATAGGTAGGCTCAGTAAAAACTTGGAAGACTCAGGTTGTCTTTCCAAACCTGACCGGCAGGTGGCACCGTGGGACCATGCAAAATAGCCTTGGATTCCCAATAGCCTCTGAGAAGTGCACATGCTCAGGCTGAGACACCCATCCCTCATTTTCAAAAATGAAGAAACTGGGGCCGGGCGTGGTGGCGCACACTTGTAATCCCAGTACTTGGGAGGCTGAGACAGGCGGATCGCAGGTTCGTGGCCAGCCTCAGCTACTTAGTGAGGCCCTCCACAACTTAGTGAGACCCTGTTTCAAAATAAAGAATAAAAAAATAGGGCTGGGGGGTGTAGCTTGGAGGTAGAATGCCCCTCAGTTCAATCCCCAGTACCGCAAAAAAAAAAAAAAAGAAGAAGAAACTGAGCTTCAGAGAGATAGGGAAGTCCCCTGTATCTATACTGCAGTTTTGTTGGTGTGACATTAGCAACTGACCCAAACTCTGAGCTTCAGTTTCAAAGAAAATAGGATCTACCTCTTTGGTTGAACATTTAGTGAGATGATTATGCAAAGGGTCCTGTGATCCATGCAGGACCTGATACTCTCCGTGTTCTTATTCTGCCATCGTGCATTCCAGAAGGGTGATCAGAGAAAAGCACAAAGATCCAGGCCTCCTACCTCCTCCTGACCCAGAGACTCTCAGGCTGGGCTGCAGAGAGCCAGGAATGGTTCCCAGAGCTCTCCAGGCAAATGGCCTGCAGTGTTCTAAGCCCTGAAGACAGGAGAGGAACAGGGCCCTCTCGGGTCCCGCCCAAGAGTGGTATGATACTGACGGGAGAGCAAACGCCGACGGCCCGAATAACCACACCTCGGACTGGGAGACATGTCTGGCACGATCTTGTTTATTAGAAAGCCAATCCCCCTTTTAAAGTAGAGGCCATACAGGAAACTCGCAAGCAGTACGGTGTGACCCAATGGCACGTGAGGGTCGGGTCACCACGCCCCCCTGTAACCTATCATAGGTGGAGGCACCTGTTGTCTGTGAGCACGGAAGGAGGTAACTGCCTATCATAGCCCTCCTGAGGTTAGGTGGGGCTAT
>PVJS01040150.1:0-18570 GCA_004027185.1 Glis glis | reverse complement strand
ACCTATTTCCTTTTTTTTTTTTTTGGTAGTGGTGGTGCTGCTGGGGATTGAACCCAGGGGCATTCTACCTCTGAGCTGCATCCCCAGACCTATTTTATTTTTTATTTTGAAACAGGATCTCACTAAGTTACCCAGGCTGGCCTCAAGCCTATGATCCTCCTGTCTCAGCCTCCCACTGAGATTACAGGTGTGTGCTACTGTGCCCAACTTCTTTTTTTTCCCTCTCTTTGATACTGGGGATTGAGCCCAAAGCCATTCTACCTCCATGCTACATCCCGCCCCCCCCCTTTTTTTAACTGGATCTCGCTAAGTTGCTAAGGCTGGCCTAGATAGAACCTGTGATCCTCCCATCTCAGCCTCCCAAGTACTAGGATTACAGGCATGTGCCACAATACCCAGCTCTTTTTAAGGGCAATTAGGTCTTTTTAAATTAGGTGTATTGCTGGGCATGGTGGTGCACGCTTGTAATCCCAGTACTTGAGAGGCGGAGACCGGAGGATCCGGGTTCGCAGCCAGCCTCAGCTACTTAGTGAGGCCCTCCGCAACTTCGTGAGACCCGGTTTCAAAATAAAGGATAAAAAATAGGGCCGGGGGTGTAGCTCGGAGGTAAAACACCCCTGGGTTCAATCCCCGGTACCGAAAAATAAATAAATAAATAAGGTGTATTGCTCCGTTGGCTGGCTGTGCTGTGGGCTTGGGAATGGTGAGGAGCAAAGCAGACCCTGTCTCTGCAGTCACAGGTACAGCATTAGTCACATGGTAGATAGATAGGACACAGGAAGATGTGTCCATGCTTGGAGAGTATATGTTGGTCTGACCAATGGGAAGGGCTCCCCAGCAAGTGGCCTTCCCAAAGGGGCCAGGAACAAGAGGCTTGTTCATCTCTAAGGCCCAGTCCTTCCTTAGCGTCCCCTGCTCCTGGGTCCCTGCCTCCTCAGCCTCCGGCCTGTGCAGCCTCTCACCTGTGTGGGACCGGTTGTGGATCTTCAGGTTCTCCAGGCGGGAGAAGCTCTTATTGCAGGTGGGGCAGCGGTGCGGCTTCTCGTTGGTGTGTGTGCGGATATGGATGAGCATCTTGTACCTGCTCCAGGGAGGGCAGAGGGCGCGCTCAGCTCGCTGGAGACCCAGCCCCTCCCTCTGCCCTCACTCCTGCTCCCTCACCTGGCATTGAAGCCACGGCCGTGGCGGGCACAGCCCTCCCAGTGGCAGCAGTACCCTGCGTCCTTCTCGGGCTTGACATGATAGTCGTTGACATGGTCCACCAGGTCTTGCAGGAGCTCAAAGAGCTGGTTACACTGTGGGGCAGGCAGGGTTCTGAGCCCGTGTGGGGCCCCTGCTGCTGGCCCCACACCACTCTTCCTGGCCCCCACTCACCTTGGCCCAGCGACACACCAGCTGCTTGGGCAGGGGCAGCTCTGGCGAGAGGCACTTGTCCTTGGGAGGGGTGAGGAAAGAGGAAGCAGGCAGATGCAGAGCACCCCCGGAGCCCAGGGGCAGGAAGAACTGGAAGGAGCTGGGGACACTGTCCAAATAGCGCAGCGGCTGGAAGTCCTTGGGTGTGAGGACAAGGGAAGAGCTGGTCAGCACCCTCCTCGGACCAGCTTGCAGGCCCAGACACCCTCTGTCCCCTCTGGAGTGGCTGAGTGGTGTCCCCAAAAATGATATATTCAAGTCCTAATCCCTCGGTCCTGTGCATGTGACCTTATTTGGAAATAGGGTCTTTACAGACAAGGTCCTACTGGATTAGAGGCCCTAAATCCAGTGCCTGGCGTCTTAATAAGACCAAGGAGAGGGAGATGTGGATACAGAAGCAGAGGGAGAAGGCCATGTGGAGACAGTGACAGGGATTGGGGAAATGAAGCCACCAGAAGCTGGGAGACAGGCCAGGAAGGTTGTTCCCTAGAGCTTTTGGGGGAGCAAGTTCTTTAGCTTCTAGAACTGAGAGAGAATAATGCATTTCCATTGTTTTACGCCACCCAGTTTTGTGTTACTTTGTTGTGGAGCCCCAAGAAACGAATGCGCTGTCTCTCTCCTTACCGGCGCAGCAGGCACTGGAGGCAGGTCCCCATTGCCCTGGCGCTCAGGGGACAGTGAGCTGCTGCCATTGGGGGAGTCCAGTCCAGATGGTGGTGACAAACTGAGGTCCACTAGAGGAGCTGCAGAAAAGCGTCCATCTGCCTTGTCAGGGAACTTGGGATTCAGCAGGAAGCCTAAAGGAGAGGCATGATTCAGGGGGTACTAGAGCCAGGAGTCCTGGTGGAGCAGGTCCTCCCACCTCTGGATCCCCACTGTGACCCTGAGAGCAGGTACCAGCCATACCCCCAGACTACACTGGGACCCCAAGTATCTAGGAGCAGCCTGTACAGCTGACAGATGTGATGGCATCGCCCGTTGTTTGACCTTAGCCACCCTGAGAACTCAGTCACTGCATAAAGCAGGCAGTGGGAAGTGTCCATGTTATAGGTGGGACAGTCTGGCACACGGGACGAATAATGAATAGAATAGGCACCTGAACACAGGACCCCCAGTTCCCTGTCATCGGAAAGAACCTAACTCCCAGGTCCCTTCCCGCCTCATGGCTTCCCTTCTGGGAGGTTTGGGCTGGGCCACCTCCAGAGCCATCCAGCTCAGAATGTGGTGAATCTGGTTTTCAGGGTCCCCTTGGGGGCAGAACAGATGGGGTGAATGCCACGCTCAAGCACCAGGCACCCTTGAGATGCACTTACCCAACTCAGTCCCTAATTTCTGCCACCGTGGTTGACCAGCCACACTGCTCAAAGCCCAGGTGAGGTCTCGGGACCTGTGCTACTACTTCCAGGCCCCCCCCCCAGGCCCCCATACTCCCTTACCAAATCCTTGCCGGGCTCTCAATTTGAATCCTGACTCTATGCCGGCTGCGTGAACTAGAAAGGTCTCAGCTCCCTCCTAAGCTAATGAACAGTTGTGTGGCCAGCACTCCACACCAGCAGCTGTGAGGGCCGCGGCTATGGCCTGGTGGGCACACCCTGACCACTCTTCCTATTGCCGTGGCTTGATCGTGTCCAAGACCCTGGCCCTGCCTGGCACAGTACCTGAGGGTGGGGAGCCCGGGGAGCCAGGCGTGGGGCTGTCATCCACCAGGCCCAGCTCCCTGTGCAGAGCGTGGTGCCGGACCACACCCAGCGTCCTCTCCCTCTTCTCTCTCGCCGCCCGGAGCTTGGTGATGCTCAGCTTCAGGTCGAGCGGCTCGTCTAAGGAGTGCATGGCGATGGGGCTGGCGTTGGAAAGGGACAGTAGGCAGAAGGGGGTGCCCTGCTGGTCTTCAGGCAGGAACCTGGGGAAGGACAGGAGCTGTGCTGTGACACTGACCCCAGGCTCCTCCTCAGTCTATACCCATTAAAAGCCACAGAAGCAAGGAGGGAGGAAGGTAGGGAAACCCTCTGAGTAGCCTAGCCCCTCGGTATCATGGAGAGCCAGCCACCTACTCAGGCTCCACAGCCACCTCCCTGGAGTCTTTGGGGAGGCTCACGGTCTCCATTTTTGCATTAAACTGGATTTTAGCAACACGGCTCCTGGTCACACAGCTAGCAGTGGCAAAGCGGCCAGACTCAAGCTTCAAGGCCAGATCTCCCAGGAGCGGGCTAGGCAAGTCCCAGTAGTCTTGCTGACAGGGGGACGCCTTCCCTGGGAAGCCTGCTGGGTCTGGGTCTGAAGACCTGGAAGCAGGCCAGAGGGCAAAGAGGGAGTATCCTCCAAGGTGTGACTGAGCACCCACTGTGCCCAGCACTCGCTCCCAGCGAGCAGCTATGTCACCTCCAGGGGGAGCACAGGCTGGGGGCCCCACCTCCCAGGTGAGGCCAAGGAGGGGCATCTAGAAGCCCTGGGAGCCCTGGCTGCCGGCTGCCACCAGGGGGCAGCTGGGGACCGTGGCCCAGCCAGCCAGAGCAGGGCTGCAGAGGTAGACCAGCGCTCTCTAGTATTTTTTTTAAACTAGTGATAGTGTTCTTTTATTATAAGTTTCATGCTATAATTTTCATCGTTTTCTTAGAATTTCCCACTGGTATAATTTTCTTCACGTATAAATGGACTCGGGATTCACTGACCCGAGAATGTCAGCTCTTTGCTTCAGACACAGGCTTCATTTTCCCAGCAGGGGTCTTCACACCCAAGGGGGCACCCCCACTGTTTCCTGGTCTTTGTCCCTCCAGACCCACACACCTTGAAAGTCTCTGCTAACCAAGCCACCTTCGAGCTCCTGTCACCCAGTTTTTAATACAAAAGGGCAGGCATAATCAGCACCTAGAAAATATTCCACTGAGAGTCCTGGGGTCCAGAGCTGCTTGAACAGCGTCCCAGGAGCAGGACAAGGAGGCTAGTCCCCACATCCCCACTCATCCACCAGGCCAAGAACCCTTCACATCTTTTGCTTTTTGGGTACTGAGTGTTAAACCCAGGGGCGTCTACCTCCAAGCTATACCCCAGTCCTTTTTATTTTGAACCAGGGTCTTACTAAGTTGCTGAGGGTCTCACTAAGTAACAGAAACTACCCTCAAGCCCGAGATCCTCCTGTCTCAGCCTCTAAGTACTGGGATTATAGGTGTGTGCCATACCCCTCGGCATCTCTATCTGGCCTTTGCCTGGTTCCCAGCCCCAGCTAATCCTTCCCCTCTGCCCCTTAAAAATTCATGGGAAACAAGATTGTCCCCTCCCTCACTTGAGGCCCACTGCTTGCAGGGACACATCCCCAGATCCTACCTACCACACGTGGCTGACATGGAGTGCCCACCCTCCCAGGCCTGCGTCATTAGAGCATGGGTGGCCACTCTTGGCCGTGGGACCCAGGCCTCTGACATATCCCTGTTGGAGCCGGCAGGTCTGTTTGGATTCGTCCCCACAAACCATGCCTGGACTAGGCGTTCCCAGTGATGCGAGGGGTGGGTCCCGGAGCCACCCTCTCCGCAGGATTCCCAGATCCCAGCTGGCAGGTGGGTGGGTAGCAGTGATGGGTGGCCTTGGGACCCCTCCTCCATTCCTGTTGGCAGGGAGCTGCCCTCTGCCTGACCCCTGCCCCCCAGTTATGTCTGTCTGTATGTCTGCTTGTCCTTCCACCTGTTTATTTTTAGACACAGGCCCAGTCCAACCTCGGTGAAGCTCCTCTGTGCTGGGAGCCTGGAAAGGGAGGAAGGAAGTAAATATTTATGCTGATTAAGAATTCAGGAGCCAGGAAGGGCTGGTGGCCTGGTCCCTCTACTGGCCCAGGGCCACAGGCCTCCTCACAGCCCCTGTCCCTACCCCCAACCTTCCGGAGCCGGGACCACAGGGCAGGACAGCTTGGGAGCTGGGAATTCAAATGGACACTGACTCTCTCTGGCAATACCACCCAAGCAACACCTTTTGGCACCTGCCCCTCTGCGCGTGTACACACACATACACACGCACGCACGCACACACACAAGCGCCCTTGGTCACTTTGTTCTTAGGACCTGCAGGAGACACTGCTTCCCCTAGAACTGGGGAGGCCCAAGGGTGCAGCTGGGCACAGTGCCCAAAGCAGGAGAGACTCCAGTGCCCCATCAGTAGGCCCAGTCCCCAGGGACCCCACCCCACCCTCACTTCCTGCCGCTGGGTTCTGTCCAGGGAGGCAGGGGTTCATTCCGAGGGAAGGATGGGAGCCAGAGCTCAGCCCAGGCACTGCCTCCCCCTCCTGGGAAAGGAGGAAGGAGCCATCCCAAAGCCCACGCCCCACCCCAGGGAAAAGATGGCCTGTGACCCCACTCCGGCTCCGACCTTGGTCAACCCCAAGGTGTCCCCGCCCCCATCCCCAGCCTGCAGCAGCCAGTCTGGGCTCAGCTCTGCTCTTTGTTCCGGGGCTGGGTAAAGGGGGCAGGCCAGAGCCTGGGTCCCGCTCGCCTAAAAGCCTGAGGCCCAGCCCCTCCGGGGCCGCCACACCTCCCGTGACAGGCTCAGGACGGGCGGCGGCGACCCTCGACCCTCGGGAGGGCGGCGCGCCAGGCCAGGCCAGCCAGGCCGCTGGGTGTCGGTCCGCCCTCGCAGCGGGGCGGAGGCCTCTCAGCCAGGTGTCCAGGTGCAGTGCCGCGGTGGGGCTGGGGCGGAGCGTGCCCCGGGTAACTTCGCGCACTCCCCGCGGACGGCGGCTGCGACCCGCACCGAGGGCCGGCGCCCCACCCTCGAGGGCCGCGGGGAACCGCCGCGGTGGTCGCCTACCCGGGCCCTGCGCGGCTCCTCCAGCTGCAAAAGGAACTAATTAGAGCCGAGGGAGCGGGAGGAAGCGGCGGCGGCGAGGGAGGAAGCGCGCGGGGGCGGCGGGGACCACCGGGGCGACGGGGCTGGGGACGGCCCTCCCCCACCCGGGGCGGGGGTCACCCGGAGGGTGGGCTGGGCGGACCCCCCGCCGGCCGGCCCGAGACAATGGCTGCTATTGTGCGCTCGGGCAGTCCTGAGCAGAAGGCCCCCAGCTGCAGCGCCCGGCTGCGGAGCTCCCCGCCAGGCCCCTGGCCTGCTCGGCGGACCCACCACCCACCCGCGTGGCCGGCCGGCTGGCTGGGTGGGGCCAGCTTCCATTCCACCCTCCGCACTGGAAGGCCCCGCCCAGTGGGGAAACTGAGGCTCGCGGTCACCAGGCTGAGCCGGCTAGAATCCTGCCTACGATGAAGTTCCTCCTTCCCTGCTGGAGGAAGGGAGCTAGCTGGCCTGGAGGGGAGGGTGGGCTGGGACTCTGGGTTCTGGACAGCAGGGACCCAGTCTCCTTGTAGAAGCAGAGAGGACGGGACCCTCTGTAAGATGAGGGCCACATCCCCACCCACCCAGGGCAGCGTGGGTCAAGTGAGTACTAGCAGTGTATCAGCTCTTTGGTCAGCTGTGGCAGGATGTGGGAGCTCCTGCCTGTAATTCGCTCATACCTGTAATCCCAGTACTTTGGAAGCTAAGACAGGATCACAGGTTCCCTGCCAGCTTGAGAAACTTGACGAGACCCTCAATAACTTACTGAGACCCTGTGAGTTCAGAGGTAGAATGCCCCTGGGTTCCATCCCCAGTACCACACACACACACACACACACACACACACACACACACACACACACACACCAAAAGGGGAAACAAGTCCATGGTCTCCCTGCACCTGTCAGTTAAGTCCTGCTCTATGGGTGTCCCTGAGTGGTGACTTGAACCATCACTTCTGCACTCTGGTCTTACAGATGGAGGAACAGAGGGTCAGAGACACCTGCCCCAGGTTGCACTAATCAGTAGTGAGCCCAGCACTGGAAGCCATGGGTACATATCAGGGACAGTACCCATAGTCAGTTGTTGATAGTCATGCCAGCACCTGTCAAGGCAGATATCTCCATTTTACAGATGCAAAAACTAAGGCTTAGGGGAATTAGTGACCTCTCTGGGGTCACATGGCTTGTCTGCTGCAGAGATGGGTGTCTCAGCCTCTCCTACGCCCATGGACAGGCAGAGGGGCAAAGGGCTTAGGCTATGCACCCCCTCCCTACCCAGGGGCAGCAGGATAGGTAGTGGGTGGGCGCTGGAGAAACCAGTCCGGGTGGGGGGCCCACTGGGAGGCTTGGAGAGCCAGGGCAGAGAGCTGCCAAAGCACATGGCCCCACAGCCCTGCATTCCTGGGAACCGGCTGTGGCTCCCTGTTCTAGCCAAGAGCTCCACCCTCCTTGGCCGCCCAGCAACAGGGGCTGGAGGGCAGGGGCTGGGCGTCTCAGGAACCCCCTTCCTGACCAGACAGCAGAGCAGAGCTCCAAAGATGAGGCAGACTACCTGGGCCCAGCCGCTTCCTGCCCATGTCCCCTGAGTCTCACCATCCCCATTGCTAACGTGGGATGATAAATAGGACCCCACGTGGGGTTTTGGGGAGAGAGCAACGCAGTGCTTAGTGTTTCCCACTAGTAAATAACATTCAGCACCTAGAACAGAGCTGAGTGCACAGTAGGTACTTAGAAAAACCTGTCAAGGGAACTGTCACCATTGCTGAGTCCCCAGCCTAGGGCCATCTAGAGCTGTAAGGACAGCTCAATGGGGGACTGGTCCTCCCCTCTGTATCCACAGACAGTTGGGGTGAGACCCAAAACTGGGAGGACCTTGCACAGTGGGGCTCCATCAGCCAGAGGCAGAGGCCTCCTCCTAGACCTGGGGGAGGGGCCTGTCCTGAGGCCTGGGCCCAGCAGGTCCCAGGAGAGAGCCCTGGCAGGCAGCACTTCCTGGAAGGCCCTGGGTCTTGCCTTCCCTGGGAGACCTCTGGCTCTGCAGGCAGCCCTGGCACCCAGCCAGCACCCTACCCCAGTGGGATGGCTAGGGTCCCCAGGTGACCCAGCCTGGTCTGAACACTGTTGTCTGTCATGGGGGCCTCAGGAAAGCCCCCAGCTGAATAGCAGCTGAGGACAGCATGTTAATAGAGCAAGACCAAAGGCAGGCTACCTGGTTGCAGTCCCACACTGCCCCTGGCTATGGCGACTCAGGCCCCTCACCCTCTGCATCTTGGTTTCCCCGTTGGTAGCTCAAGCACAATAGTGGTCCCAGGGATCCGGGCATCCTGCAGAAGGAGCCTTGGCACCGTGCCTGCCAGCAACTGGTAGCCTTGAGGACTCTCATTTCCGGCCCTGGGCTGGGGGTGCCCCACATAGTAACTTGGGCCTGCCAAGGTCACCCAGATAGCCCAGGCTGAGCTGAAGCTGGAAGGCGCGCTGGCGGCTCCCCCTATGCCCCTCACCAGCCCCCGCCACATGTACTTCCTTGTCTGATGCCAGGCCCAGGGGCGCCCGGCACACACCATGCACTCACAGACACACAGTGGCCAGCTGTAGGGCCAGCCGGCCTGGCTCAGGCCCCCATCAGGCGGCCCCCACCCCCTGCTGCCTGCCTGCCTGCTGCCACCTTTGCACAACTATGTCTGGTATTTTCCTGTCTGCCCAGCTTGGGGGGTGCACGGGGCCATGAGTACCGCCTGCACCTGGGCCTCAGCCAGAGGCGAGCCCGCCAAGCAGCCCCCACACCCGCCTGCCCGGCTGGGAGGAAGAGGGACAGCAGGGCTGGGCCAGACAGGGACACACACCCAGCAAGGCCAGGCGCAGCACTGCCTCTGGGTGGGCAGGCAGGGCTGGGCACTCACCGGAGCTCTCGGAGGCCAGCACAGGCACTGGCTAGTGTCCCACAGGATGTGGATGGGAACCCCCAGGATCTCCAGACATACAGGCACATGCATGTGTCACACCTGCACACAAACACTGCACACACAGGACCTGACGGAAGCCCTCTGCTGCAGGGTCAGGACCCCAGACTCAGGAGCCTCTGCATGGGAGCTGGGGTGGTATGAGGTCTGGTCCCCAAAGGGAAGGAAACTGATTCCCAAACCAAGCCTGGCTGCAGGCAGACCCCCTCCTCCCAGGTGCCTCTCAAGTCCCAGGGGTCCGAGCTGGTGGCAGGCAGCAGGCCACTGCGGACCCAGCGCACCTGCCAACTTGGAGAGCAGGAGCAGAAGGCGGGCTCTGGACTTTGGCCCTCCCTCCAGCCGCATTTTCGCATTCCAGCACCAGGCCCTCCGCTGGGTGCCAGGGGGCCCAGGGTGAAGTGAGATGGAACCGAGCCTCCAGGGCACCTGGACGCCCACAGCGAAGAACTGTGTGAGGGGCAAGCCGCTCTGCTGCGAGCTGGAGGAAGATCCCAGGCAGCTCCCCAGATACGGGGTAGAGTCTGGGGCAGGAGCATGGGGTTCCTACAGCTGGGGACCAACCAGCATGCCTCCCACACACAGCCCTGGTTCATCCTGCCAGCCCTGGTTCATCCTGCCGGCCCTGGGCGAGCTGCTACTCTCCCCATTTTCCAGATGAAGACTGCCAAGGTCGCAGAGCTCCTAAGCAGTGCAGCTGAGGTTCAGGCCTCACTCCAAGGCCCAGAGGTGTGGCCTGAGGACCAGGCAGTAGAGGAAGAGGCCCATGGGAGGGGGGGGGCAGGCCTAGAGGGCCCAGGAGCAAACCACCTGCGCCTATAATCCCAGCTACTAGGGAGTTGAAGCACAGAGGACAAGGATCACAAGTTCAAGGCCAGGCTGAGCAACTTAGTGAGACCCTACTTCAGAACAACAAAAAACAAAAAGGGCTAAGGATGTAGCTCTGAGGTAGAATGCCCCTGGGGTCAATTCCAGAAAGAGAGAAAGAGGAAAGCCACCTGTCCTTTCAGCCTAGAACCTTCTGTCCCCAGGCTCTTCCCCTCAGAACCTCTCTTTCTCAGCACCCTGGCCTCCTGCAAGCCGAGGCTCACCTCTCAGGCTCCCATGTTCTCCAGCTGTCACTTCCCTTCTGCCCCCTCCTCCAGCAAGCCTTCCCTATTCACCCTCTCCGGCTTCAGCCTCTCCGGCTGCACACGGGCTGTTCTTCCAGGTGGCAAAAGCCTGCTAATGAGGATCTGTTCCCGTCCCCACTGCTTAGGCGGGGTACCTCACCACCCGCAGCCCTTGGATGCCTGGTGCACCCACCCCAGGTCCAGGTCCTTGCTAATGTATCACTAATGCTGCAGTGTCACCAGCTCTCAGCGTGCTGAGTGTGCCTGGCCTGTAGTGTCCTGTGCACTTCCCCTGACCTTTGGCCCCAGGCACTCTCCCCAGCACCTGACTTTCAGAGCCTGCTTCTAAGTGAGGCCTAGAGTGAGCATGGACACCTCTGGGGCCCCGGACAGCTCCAAGGCCACTGGGGCCCAAAAAGGGAAGGCCTTCCCAGCAAACCACTGCCGTGGTGTAGGGCCCCCGGCCCTGGGCCCATTCCTCCCATCAGAGTAAGCTGGCAGTGACATGAAGTCCCTGGGATCCAGGGCCAAAAAACCAGGCCTGGCCTGACTTGATGTGGGCCTCAGTTTCCCTGCTGTGAAAGGACAGGGCTGGCCTGGAATGGAACTGGAGCTAGAACATCCTCATTGTTCCCCTCACGTAGCATCACCACGCCTGCCCTCCACTTCTCCCAAACACCTGGTCCTTGGCGGATGTTGGTTGAATGAATGAATGAATGAATGAATGGTCTCCATCACCCAGGTGAGGTAGGTAGGTATGTGAGGTCTTGAGGCGCAAAGAGGGAAGTGACTTCCCAAGGTCAAAGTTAGAAGCAGGGACACTTTCCCTGACACAAATGGGCACGCCCAGCTTTCCCTTCCTCCTGTCTGAGGCAAGGGACCCAGGTGCAGACCTGGGTGGATGGGGGGGACGGGACAAGATATGGATCATCCTGGCCAGTCAGCTGGGCAAGATCAGGGCACCACGCAACCTTGGGCCTCCACCCCTGCCCTTCCCCACCCACCCACTCTGGGCAGCAGAGCAAATGCAGCAGCCTCCAAACTCACCCTTGTCCTTTGCCTTCCAAAAGGAAACCCCATCAGACAGGGCCCTGCCAGGCCTGGCCTGCTCCAGGCCCCAGGGCCCAGGGTCCACGGGACCAGGCAGGGCGACCAGCAGCTGTCCTTGGGCATGGTCTGCAAGAGGGCAGTTGGCCAGCATCACTGGGGTGGGGGAGACTTCTGAACAGGGAGGTGATGGAGGAGCCAGCAGCCTTGGGGGATGGGACATCACGGCTGGGGTCAGGGTGCCTGGGAGTGAGGGGTGGACAGTGTGGGCTTCTGGGTGAAGGAGGGTGAAGCCCAGGGGAGCCAGCCAGACCCGGGGGATGAGGGGGAAAAGGGAGAGAGGCTTCCTCTAGGTGAGCCTGCCCATACCAGGCCCTGCAGTAGAGGAGACGGGGCAGGAGTAGAGTTGGGGAGAAATCAGGGTGAACTGATATTTTGGGGGTCAGGGCCCTAGTCCCTGGCTCCCCTGTTCTTCTCTGACCCAAGAGACCTTGAACCAAAGCCCCAAATCTCTCGGAGCCTCAGTCTCCCCCAGCAATCTCTTTACTGCCAGGGTTCCAGTGGGGCGCTTGTCCCTGGGGCCACTGTGCCTGCGGTAGAGACCCGGTCCGGAGGGCAGGACTGTTTTCCTAGAGGCTCCCAGCCCCGGGCTGACTCAGCCTGCTCCCCAGTCTCCTGGAGTCTCCGTGGGCTTCCCACCCACCCTTGGCCATGACCAGAGGAGGGGGCCAGGGGCTGGGTGTGAGTCCCCTCCCCAGCAGCCATCTGCCAAGGCTGCAGTACGTGTGTGCACACACGTCACACTCCTAGGCTGGGCCCTCCCCCCCCCCCCCGTGGGTGCTACCTGGCCTCTCAGAGCAGCCACACTCATGGCCCCTCCAGCACCCCCTCTGCCCAGCCCCCTCCAGGGCACCTGGAGCAGATGGGGAGCCCCCACTTCTTAACTGGAATCACTTCATGGCCATGCCTCTCAGGCCCTCCCAGACAGGCCACCAGCTAGCCAGAGCCTCCAGCCCATCTGGGGACAGGAGAATGAAAGGCCAGAGCCAAGGCCTCTGTGTCTGCCCAGCCTGGGGACGCTCAGAGGGAGGTGTCCCAGCCGGGACTACTCCTGGAGGCAGGCCTTGTCCTGGGAGGGTCCCTGAGCCCCCTAGCAGGAGTGGGAGGAGGGCCAGCTGGTCCCCACTGTGGAGCGGCCTGGAGCTAAGTTGTGTGTGTGTGTGGGGGGGCAGGACAGCTCTAAGGGAAGGATGGGCTGAGGGATCAGGGCTCTCCCGAGGCTGGGTCCTCGGCTAGGAAACTGGCTGCCAGGCCCCAAGCCATAGCAGGCCGTCAGTTTCATTTGTCAAATGGGGATAGTGGGTCTCTCTCACAAGGTTAACACAGCAACTTCAGGAGAGGGACAGGCCCCTGCAAAGTTCACCAGGCCGGAGGAAGGCTTTTGTGCTGGTTGGATTTTTTCAAGGAGTCCCCCCATGATGTTCCAGCCCAACCCCCGCACTACCCTAGCCGCACCCACCTGAGGACCTTAGGCTGCCACTGTTAGCTGGAGAGAGAGCTGAGGCTTGTAGGGCTAAGCTGGAGTCCGGAGAGAAACCTGGCTCTGCCCAGGCTATGCCCTGCTGAGGACCCGTCCAGCACCAGCAGGTCCTTTCCTGTCCCTGGCATCCAAGCAGTGGTCCAGGTGTTTGCTGCCCAGTCCCTGTCCCTGGCCACGCCTGAATTAGAGCTCACCAGGTAAGGCCCAGGCGGCCACCTCAGAAACCACGGGGGTCGGGGGTCGAGCCGGGTGTGGTGGTGCACGCCTGTGATCCCAGTACTTGGAAGGCTGAGACAGGAGGATCACAGGTTCAAGGACAGTCTCAGCAAGTTGTAAGACTTTCGTCAACCTAGGGAGACCCTGTTTCCAAATAAGAAATAAAATAGGGCTGGGGATGTAGCTTGAAAGTAGAATGCTTCTGGGTTTAATCCCCAGTACCACAGAAAAAAAAAAGAAAGAAAGACACCACGGGTTCAGCAGCTGTATTGCGGGGCCTTGCTAGGGCTGGCAGCAGGCTGGGGCAGGGATGGGGGCCCCACCCCACCTGGCCCTGGCATCCTCTGGGAGGTGAACCCCCCAACATAAGCCAGGGCCTCAGCCCATCTCTGGGGACCTTTCAACACCCCTGAGAGAGGAGGCAACTAGACAGAGGGACTAGCCACATCTCTCTGGCTGGTCCCAGAGACACCCTCCCCACCATCTGGGGGAGGGTCCTTCATTGCTGGGCACACAGCCCTGCCAGCCAGGGCCCCCACCCTTGAGAAGGGCACTTATCTGGGTGAAGGGAGGATCCCCCAGTACCTTCCTGGAATCCCCTTTTGCCTCAGTCACCTGCTGTGAAATATAAAATAAGAATCACTAGCTGGGCATAGTGGCCCACACCTGTAATCCCAGTACTTGGGAAGCCGACACAGGAGAAGACACAGGAGGATCACAGGTTCGAGACAGCCTCAGCAACTTAGTGACACCCTCAGTAATTGAGTGAGACCCTGTTTCAGAATAAGAAAGGGCTGGGGGTTTAGCTTAGAGAGAGAAGGCCCCTGGGTTCAATTCCCAGTACCAAAAAAAAAAAAAATCACAACCTGACTAGAGGGGTGATTCAGGGGAGCTTCCTGCAGCCTCGGGAGAAGGCAGCACCCCCCACACTCTCATTTACCCAGGTTGGGGCCTCTCCTCAGTTGCCCCTGGGATGCAGGAACCTGTGGAGGCCTGTGGGGCTTGAGGGGCAACCCAGGAGCACCCCCCACTGCATGCCTTCCCAAAAGCCCCACCCCAAATGCCTCCCAAGGAGTGGAGCTGCAAGCCCCGACATCTGGTCCCCCAGCCACAGCTGCTGCTCCCCTCCCTCACCCTGGAATTGCCCCAGACTCTGCCCAGCAGCCCCCTCACTCAAGTGGGAAATCCAGATTCCAGCTGGAGAGATGGAAATGTGCATAAGCACGGGAAAATGTCGTGGGGGAAACATTCTTCCCTCCACACCGCAGCGGGACCCTGGGAGGATTAGGTGGCCAGAAGACCCTCCCACTGCCTGGAGCCAAGGCCAAGCCAGCAGAAGGAGGGCGGAGGGGAGCTGGGGCAGCCGAGGTGGGGTCCAGGCCTGCTCCAGGGCCCAGGGAGGGGGCCTGGCGGACCTTTGTCTTCCTGCCGGCCAGTTCACCCTCTGGCCCCCTACTCCCTGCAAGGGGAGCCCAGGCAGGAAAAGAAGTGGCCATGGCTACCCGTTCACAGCTGGGCTTTTCAGAAACAAAAGCTTTGGGGGACGCGGTTCACACGATTGTTTAAAGTGAGGTTTTGGGATGTCTGTGGCATCCAGTTATTCATACTGGCTCCACCCACGGATAATTGAGAGTTGGCTTTTGTTGGACTTATCCTCTTCCCCTCCCCCACCCGCCTGCCCAGTCTTCTCTTGGATTCTGGAGCTCAGGAAGCTCACCTTGTCTGACCCCTCAGCTTTAGAGATGAGGAAACTGAGGCTCGGAAGGGGAGGAGTCTGGCAGGGAGGAGCCTGGCCCAAGTCCCCTGGAAGTTGGTGATGGAACTGACACTCGCACCCAGGACATCAGACTCCCAGGCCAGGGGCTTTCACTGCCCTACAGGCTGTGGCTTGGCTCCAGCAAATCCCCAAAAGCCACTGACCCCAAAAGCAGTGGTGCCTGGAAGTGAGGTGACTCACTGTCTGGCTTCCCAGGGCACCCCCTCCCTATCGGTGAGGGAGGGACTGGCAGGTGTCCCTGCACAGAGAGCCAGAAGCAGGGAGAGGCCCCCCAGGGGGCCTGAGCCAGGGTCACTCAGGGGCCGAGGAGCCCCAGCTGGAGGGATTTAACACCAAAGGTCAAAGGTCACAGACAGGGAAGGGCGGGCAGGCTGAGGGGGTCAGGGGGTCGGAGCTAATGGCAGCTCCGGAAAGGAGGGGGAGGGGGAAAGGCTAAGAAAAACAGGGCTGCTTCCAAGGGGTCCACCCCAAAAAACCATCGTGCCAACCCCCTGGCACTGCCTCCTCCTTGGCTGGCTGCAGCCAGGGCTGAGTTGAGCTGGGGCGGGTGAGAAATGGGCTGGAGCTCTGCAAGGGGTGTGCTGGGTAGGGCCCCCCAGGTGCACCCCTCCCCCAGTGCGGGTCAGGGCCAGCTGGGAGGCCTGGGCCCCGGGGAAAAGGAGGAGCAGAGGGGGAGGGCTACGAGGTCACCAGGGAGGGATGTGTGGGCTGGGCTGGGACAGCTGTGGCACTGTGGCACCAGAGCAGGGACTGGGGAGGGGTGGGCGGGTGGACAGCCTGAAGGGCCCACTCTCCCACTCCCTGAGCCCTCGGGGAGCATAGTGTCTCTGGGCTGTCTTCCCCAGCCACGGGCTCAGCCCCACCTTCCCTCCAGGATGCCAGGACAGCAGGATGGCTGCCTACTACTCGGAGTGCCAGCCTCCAAGGACCACAGCTCAGCCCTATCCCTGGCCCAGACCAAGACCCACAGGAGCCCAGGCCTTGGCCAGGTCCCGGGCTGGCCTGGCTGCCCCCTTGGTGTCAAGCTGTCCCTCCAGAGCCAAGATCCTGGGCTGTGATGGCTGGGGGCCCAGGGCTCCTCCCAGTATCCCTTCCAGCTTCCCAGGCCCCAGGGCAGGGCTGGGAAGCTCCCTGCAACCAGAGCTTCCCGGCCACCCTCTGGCTGGGCTGGGCGGGCCCTCCTGGACAGGCAGACTGCCGGCATGGTGCCCTGTTGTGGCCTGAGTACCCTGCTGGGCAGGGCAGTGTGCCAAGGCCTCCAGGTGCCAGCCTGGATTCCAGTCCCATCCCAGGGGGCCAGCGGGAAACAGGCAGGCATCTCCCTCCCCCGGGATGCACCTGCCTCGCCCCCTCCTCCGCCCCCTCGAGGCCCACCGTCAGGCGCCTTAGGATACTCCTGCCCTCCCCACCCAGCCAGGTCCCTCATCGGTTTCCAGCAAGCGGGCAGGCCGACCGCTGGACAGGATTCCAGCTCCCACTGCTGACCCTCAGTGACGCCCCCATCCCGGCCCTTCGCAGGGCGTGCTAGGGGCTGCAGGAGGGAGACTTTCCGGGACTAGGGAGGCACCTTCCAGTCCCCTTCCTAGAAACAGCTCGGGCGTAGCCCCGGGGATGGGGCGGTTGCCCCGCGGCCCCAGACAACTTCGTGCCCAGGCTCCCGGTGCCCCCTTTCACCTCGAAGCGCGCCCCCACCGCGGCCGCCCAACTTCCCCGCCGAAGTTTGCGCCCGCCCGGGGCCCGGTCGCGGCTCGGCCCGGCCTCGGGACGGAGGGAGAGAAGGAGGGAGGAGAAAGACCGAGAGACCGAGGGACCGGGCCAGGGAGCCGGCGAGGGAGGGAGCGCGCGAGCCAGCGAGCCAGCGAGCGAGCGCGGGGGCCTCGGCCAGGGCTCACAATGGCCCGGGCGAGGCGCGGACGCGGGAGGGGGAGGCGACCCTCGGGCCCCGGGGCCCCGCAGCCCCGGCGCGCCGCCGAGTCCCCCGCCCGGTCCCGTCCCCGCGGCGCGGCGCGGCGCGGCGCGGGGCTTCCTACCTCGGCGGCGGGGGCGGCGGGCTCCCGGCGGCGGGCTCCGGCGGTCGGGGGGTGGCGGGGAGGGCCGGGCGGCGGGGGCCGGGGCGCGAGGCTCACGGGGCGCGGGCTCCCCTGGCACAGCCGCCCGGCGCCCGGCCGCTCCGCCACATCTGCAGCTCGGGCAGGGAAGGTGGCCGCGGCGGCCGGGCCGTGCGGGGATGTCTTAGAGAGGGAGGAGGAGGGAGGAGGGAGGCGGGAGGAGGGACCGGCGGCCGCGGAGGAGGGCGAGGAGGAGGGGCGCGGGGGGCGGCCTCCCTCCCTCCCTCCCGCTCCCGCCTCCCAGCAAACCCCTCTCGCCGCGGCGGCCCCAGGCCCGGGGCGCCAGCTGCCAGGCGGGGCGTGAGCGCCGGGGGGAGGGGGCGGCCGGCCGGGGGAGGGGCGGGCGCGGGCGCGGGCACCGGGAGGGAGGGAGCCGGGTCGCCGCCGAGACGCGCGCGTCCTCCGCGGCCCCCCCGCGGCCCCGCCCCCGGCCCGAGGGCAGCGCTAGGACACGGCCCGGAGGTGGCCCGGGGGGGCGGGGGAGCCCGCGATCTCCCGCCCTCGGGGAAGCCCGGGAGGGGGCGGGCGTGCGGGCCCGGAGGAAAAGCCCGCAGACCGGGAAGACCGAGGAGGTCGCTGCTGCCGAGGGGGCGGGGACCCTCGCCTCCGCCGGCGGGGTCACCTTGGCCAGGCCCCCTGCGGCCCGGGGCAGCGGGGAAGGCGGCGGGAATGCCTCTCCGCAGGCCCGGATTTCTCCGCCCAGCCCTGTTCCAGGAACGCGCCGACCGAGGCCTCTCCCGATTCCGGGTGGCGCAAACCGGGTTCGAGGCATGGCTCAGCGCGACGCAGGGCTGGTCCCTGCCTTACCCTCTGCCTCAGTTTCCTTCACGGTGGAATAAACACAAGGCCGGCCCTGGAGCAATCCAGGCTTCCGCTATCTTGGTGTCAGCTGGTGGGACAACCTGGATCCCCAGCCTAGTACTGCGGGGTCCTGAATCCCGCCTGGACCCTCCGCGCCCAGCGCGCGGTGCTCGCGGTTAGTAAGTGCAGTGAGTGGACACAGGCGAGGGAGAAAGCCCTCACCCTGCGGCTGAGCTGTGTTCTGTCTCCTCGCATTGAACCTCAGACTCCGGTTCTTGAGCGTTTTGTTTGGGCTAATCCTGAGAACCCCGCCCAGGTCTTCTTGCCACTCGGTTTTCTGACGGCAAGTCGTGGTTCAAAAACAGCCTTCTGCTGCTGTCCAGCCCCGCTTCTCAGTTGGCCTTGAGGAGCCCAGGAGACGAAAAGGCGTTTTGGATTCAGCATCCCCTACAGGCGAGGCATCTGACGCCCGTTGTAATTCCGTCTTCCGTTCCTGCATTTGATGCCGCGGTGTCGGCAGAAGCCTGGAGCACGTGGGTCTTGATCACACGGCATCCCCAGCACCAGTTACAGCGCTTGGCACATTCTCCTGACCTGGTGCACAGGTGGGCACAAATAGGTGCTACTGATTGTGGTGAGCAAATGGACACGTAGTAGGTGCTCATGACTGGTTATGTGGACATACAATAGGTGTTCCCTGTATTTGGGGTTAATGGGCACATATTTAAGAAGGACCACTTACCTGTAAGGCACCGATTTGGAGGTGACCCACACACACACCCTGTTTCCCA
>PVJS01040149.1:0-18569 GCA_004027185.1 Glis glis | reverse complement strand
AAAAAAAAAAAAAAAAAAGAACTCTGCCATTTTTACAAAGGCTGGCTAGAAGGGGCCCTCCATGGTGCCTATATTCTAAAAAACAGAAAAATGCTTTGATTAGACAACTAAATAGATATTATAGAAAGCTAAAGTGCTCCTATTGTATGCTGGATTATGAGAAGTAATGTTTGTGGGTTTTGTCGGCTAAGTGGTTAGACTAGAATAAGTTAATAGGAAATATAGTGGCTAGTGTATAGGATAATACTAATAGTTAACCTTTAGAATTGCAGACATAGAGTCTAGCACCTAGATATTAAGATAGGGTTAAGGTAGAGTTTAGATAAAGTTTTACCAATAGAAATAAAGGTTAATTTCATTATTCGTGATGTAAAACCATTAAAGGTTAAGTTCATGATATTATAATAAGTTTTATGTACAAGATAGTAAAACAGTAAAAGTTGTGTTTAAATAAAGCACACTTTGGGTCCAAGGCAGAGGTGCATTCTCCCAGCTGCTAAGCTTAGTGTTTCTCATCCTTCATTCTCCACCGACCCTCACCTCCTTCAGGGATCCCCTGGACCGGCTGAGGCTGGACCCCAGCACATAAAGAAGAACAAAATTGCATCATTTGCAGGGAAGTGGAGGGAACTGGAGAACATTATGCTAAGTGAGATTAGTCAGTCACAAAGAATGAAAAGTCGATGTTCTCCCTAATATGTGGAAGCTAGGGAGAATGAGACTTAGAAGGGACTCCAGACAAAGAAGGAGAAAACTTTAGTTGAGCAAAGAAGATGACCTAACTGAGGGAAATGGGAGGGGGGAAGAGGGAAACACCCTAATGCACATGATGTATATACACAAACTTATCAGAGTCAACCACTATGCTGAGCACGGAAAGGAGGGAAGGGGCAGGGAATAGGGCGGGATTTGAGGGAGGACTAAATGAGCAATGTGTGCATGCATGCTTCTAATACCCTGACACTTATCAAAATGTATAACTACAAAGCACCAATAAATGTAATAAATAAAATAAAACAAATATGAGGCGGAGCCTGTTGGGAAGTCATCTATACTCCTGACCTTGGTGGAACTTTGTGTCCTCTGAGTCAGGGACTGTTCCCTTATTCCTCTAATCTATTTGTGATCCAAGATATCTACCTCTAAGAGTTGTTGTGAAAGCTGGGCATGGTGGCACACGCTTTTAATCCCAGTACTTGGTAGGCTGAGACAGGAGGATCACAGGTTCATGGCCAGCCTCAGCTACTTAGTGAGGCCCTCTGCAACTTAGTGAGACCCTGTTTCAAAATAAAGAATAAAAAATAGGGCTGGGGGTGTAGCTCAGAGGTAGAATGCCTCTGGGTTAAATCCCCAGTACCACACACACACACACACAAAAAAGAGTTGTTATGAGCCAGGCGTGGTAATGCACACCTGTAATCCCAGTACTTGGGAGGCTGTTCAAGTACAGCCTCAGCAATGTAGGGAGACTTCCAGCAATCTAGTGAGACCCTGTTTCAAAACAAAAAATTAAAAAGTGCTGGGGGTGTCACTCAGAGGTAGAATGCCCCTGGGTTCAATCCCCAGTACCATACATACAAAACTGTTGTTATGAGCCAGGCATGGTGGCGCATGCCTGTAATTCCAGTACTTGGGAGGCTGAGACTGGATGATGGCAGGCTCAAGAACAGCCTCAACAATTTAGGGAAGCCCTATTTCAAAACAAAAAGGGCTGGGGGTATAGCTCAGAGGTAGAATGCCCCTGGGTTCAATCCCCAGTACAAAAAAAAAGTAGCTGTGAAGATAAGAGGACATGTATACAGCTCTCAGCTGAGCCCAGCATGTGGAAGGTACACAGTGAATGGGTAGCTGTTGGTGTTCCCCAGTTTGGTGTCCAGTGGTCCTATAAAGCGGTGGAAGGTGAAACGTCTGTCCAGAGAGACTCTTGGAGTCAGCAGTCCTCTGCTTCAAACAGGATCAGACTCCGAAAACGGCACAGCCACAAACCAGACTCTTTGTGTGTCTGGGGTTGGAAATGGCTTCTGACACTATTTCACCCGATCCTCAGCTGTGATTAGTCTAGGAAATCCTGAGGGCAGCTCAGGGCATGGGCAGCCTACCACCTGCTGAGCTGCCCTCTGCACCACTTCACCCAAAGTTCCCATCACTCCCTAGAGCCCTCCTGTGGTCCAACTGCATTTAGCAACTGATTGAGTTAATTCAGAGATGTGACATGGTCATTAGTTGATTAAACTTTTTTTTTTTTGCAGTACTGGGGATTGAACCCAGGGACATTCTACCTCCGATCTACACCCCCAGCCCTATTTTTTATTCTTTATTTTAAACAGGGTCTCACTAAGTTGCAGAGAGCCTCACTAAGTAGCTAAGGATGGCCGTGAACCTGTGATCCTCTTGTCTCAGCCTCCCAAGTACTGGGATTACAAGTGTGCATCACCACGCCCAGCTGGTCAAACATTTAATTGAAAATTTATCCAGGCCTTTTTTGTGTGTGTGTGGTACAGGGGATTGAACCTAGAGGCATTCTACATCTGAGCTACACCCCAGCCCTCTTTATGTTTTTGTTTTGAAACAGGATCTCCTTAGGTTGCAGAGACTCTTGCTACATTAATGAGGCTGGCCTCACACCTGTTATTCTCCTGTCTCAGCCTCCCAAGTACTGGGATTAAAGGTGTACGCCACCATGCCCGGCTTCTCTAGATTTTAAAAATGCCTGTTATGGCTCAAGATTCAACCTCTCTCTCCTTTGTTACAGGCTCTTCCCCTAACCCCTTAGGTGGATCCGCCACTCCCTTTACTACCTGCACATATGTCCATTATACCACCCAGAATACTTGGTAACACTTGTGTCCATTTTCTAGGTCTGTATCCACTATACTACAAATTCCTAAGGACTGGGGCTGTATATGAGGATCTTTGTGTCTGGCCCAGAGCAGTTGATTAATAAATGTTTCTTGGAGCTGGGCATGGTGGTCCACATCGGTAATCCTAACATTTGGGAGGCTGAGACAGGAGGATCACAGGTTCAAGGTCAGTGTGTGGTAACTTAAGGAGACCCTGTTTCAAAATAAAATAGGAATGGGAGTGTAGCTCAGAGGTAGAATGACCCTGGGTTCAATCTCTAATAACACACACACACACACACACACACACACACACACACACAGAGTTTCAGTTTCTTAGGTAAGGACCAGTGTGTGTATCTGCTCATCACCTGGGCTCTGCTAACTCAGGGATGAAACCTTTTTTCCTGTCCTCCATGAATTCACTACAGATGACAGAAAATTAATTTAAAAGAAGGATGACATTTGCTGAGTCAGGACATGGTGTGTCATGTGAACTTAGCTGAAGCCAGGTGTGGTGGCACACACCTATAATGCCAGTACTCGGGAGACTGAGACAGCAGGATCACAGGTTCAAGGTCAGCCTCAGCAACTTAATGAGACTCTCAGCAACATAGCAGGACCCTGTTTCAACATAAAAACAATTTAAAAAGGGCTGGGTTCTAGCTCGAAGGTAGAATGCCCCTGGGTTCAATCCCCAATATCAAAGAGAAAAAAACATGTGAGCTCAGCTGGGGAACATGCGATTGAGTGGGGAAAGAGTGTGGGCTCTAGAGGAGCTGACACAATCTAGATGTGGGTTCCACTGGGCCAGCAAGAGTCCGTGCACAGAATGGAAGGAGGGGCATTCTGGGCACAGGCACACCAGGTCCCCCACAGAGAAGGTGTGAGTGGCAGGAGAGTGGTAATGCTCAGAGTCCACTCAGCCCTGGGAAAGGAGAAATGGGGCGGGGGGCAGGAGTACAGCAAAGGACATGGGAAGGACCAAGCACACAGGGCCACAACTCTCTAGGGAATCTGAATTTTGTCCAGGAGAAACTTGGAAGTCTCTTCAGAAAAAGCAAGAACAGGAGAGCATTTGCATTTTGAAAGATCACCCAGCAGCAGTACAGAGTGTGAAGAACAAGAGGGCGGGCCAACAGGACCAGGCAGGCCTTCAGACTGGGGAGGGAGGGACTTAGGAGGCAAACCTGCCGGCACTTGGCCATTTCACAAAGGAGGAGAAACCCCAGTGGAGCAATGGAGGGGGCCTAGGGAAGGTTGGGGGAGAGGGAGAATTAATGGAGGAAACACTTCCATTCATGTTATGTACATATGTGAAATTACCAATGCCAATCTCAATATCATGTATGGGGTATGGGAGGGAGCCAGGGAGAGGCTCACCAAGTGCTGTGTGCATTTATGTCACTATCACTATAAACTACATTATGATGTGAGACTACAATAACAGCATATTTTAAAAAAAGAAGCCTCCAGGATTCTGCGCTGGCCAGTGGCTCCATGGTGGCACTGTACGTATCAGGAGGAGAGCAGGGAGCCGGGCGTGGTGGCGCATGCTTGTAATCCCAGTACTTGGGAGGCAGAGACTGGACGATCCAGGTTCGCGGCCAGCTTCAGCTACTTAGTGAGGCCCTCCACAACTTCATGAGACCCGGTTTCAAAATAAAATATAAAAAAACAGGGCCGGGGGTGTAGCTCAGAGGTAAAATGCCCCTGGGTTCAACCCCGGTACCACCAAAAAAAAAAAAAAAAAAAGGAGGAGAGCAGGTGTGGGAGAGAGAGGAGAGTGGCTTCAGTTTGGTCCCTGTGAGCTGAGGGGCCTGGGGAAACTCCAGGTGAGGGTTCTCAGCAGGTGGTGCAGTCCTGAGGCTTGGGAGAGCAGTCCAGGCAAGAAATGTGAATATGGTATCATCAGCAAAATGGTGATAGATAGCTGGAACCACGTGTGGAGATAGGATCTTTCAAGGCGGCTACATATACTGTGAGAGAAGAGCAAACCCAGGATAGGACGTAGGTGTAAGCAAAATTCTTGAGAAAGAGGCTGGGACAGAATACCCAGAAAGACACAAAGAATAAAAAGATCCTGCTGCAACTGGCATCCAGAAAGGGGGGCTTCCAGAGGGGGACAGTGATCGAAAGAGTCAAATCCTGCCGAGTGACCAAGTAACGAAAGAGCCTGGAAAATGTGCGCCGTAGTCACATTTTTGCAGCCTTTATCAGCCCGTGAGTACAAATGAGATCATGTTCATAGTAATGGCACATTTTTCCCGTAGATCACTAACTTGCTGCCAACCAGATATCTACACAGCAGAACTGCCTCTCCCCTAAAAACCGCCCTCATTTTCCACTAAGTGTTTCTGGAAGGGCCTGAGGGTGTCTCAGATGAACCCCAGAAAAGCCCGCACAGGCTCCTCCACACACCCCGTCTTTTGTCCACAGCTCTTGAGGATGGGCCTCCCTGAGGCCCCCACTGTGGTCCCCACAGATACCCCTGAGATTTCTGCAGCTATCCTGTGCACCAAAGCCACAAGCCATCATGCCAGTGCCACCAGGGATTCTGTGCTCGAATTTTTCACTAAGCTGAAGCCATAGCATTTTCTTAGAAATGGAGAGGACACCCCGTCTTTGCCATCTCATCTGTCTCACATAGTATTTCAGGAAAAATGCCTTCTTCAGCTTGTGTCTGTGGCCATCTGCCCTGCTGCTTCAGACACTTGTCCCTGGGGCTGAGCTTTGGGACAAGTGATAAAGTCCCTCTGTGTCCAGCCTCTGTCCCCGGTACCCCAGCCCCCAGCTGTCTCTGTGCAGACAAGTCCTTCAAGAGTTCATTCCACCAGGTCCCCAAAAGCTCCACACCCAGACTTCTCGGTTAGGCTCAGTCAGGATATCTTGCCACGAGGTGATTTAGCAACAGCAGAGTGGTTTCGACAGATAAGGAGGTCAGACTGCAATGAAATGAGGAAAGAGGAGGAGGTACTCTGAGTCGGTATGGAGGGCAAATGTTAAGTTCCATGAAAGGGCAGAGGCAGGAAGTAGAAGGTGGTGGTGGTGGTTTCTAACAAGGGAGAGACTTGAACATCTGGCATTCAGAGGAGAAAGGCCCATGACAGACACTGGGGGAGAAAGGCACAGTGACAAACCAGGGGCCCTGTGAACACGAGGCAGCCCTGGGGGCTCTGAAGAGCCGGCCTCACGCAGGCTGGGCAGGGGACTGGCTGCATGTGTGTAAGGAAAAGCAAAAGAAGAGGTGAGACCAGCCCCTGTCGCTGAGCTCATTCTGCAGGGAGGTGAAGCTATGGTCTCAGGAATCTAGGCCCTACTATGTATTGTAGACAGAGCTCTCTCTTAGCTCCCTCACTGTGGCCTAGAATCTCATTTTGCCATTAAATTTTTAGTAACAATTAGAGCCACAGAAGAAAGCTGCTCCTGGGAGTCAGTTTTCTTCCCTTCTCTCTGATGCAGCGTGCTTGGGATTTCATCCACAGGGCAGTGGTGACTTCTAGCTCCTGCCCTGGCTTCTTTAAACATCCGCTGCTTTCCTCCTAAAACCTGCTGTAGGAAAAGAATGATTCCATTTTAAAGGAAATGGTTTTGTTTGATTTGTTTACCTAACTTACTCCATGCTGGAGGGGTCTGAACAAGATCTGGGAGCAGAGGACTTCGCTCTGCCGAGAAGGGGCATCCAGAGAAACAATGAAAGCTTTTCCAGTCCCGCAGCCCCTGCGTCCTGTCTTACAACACTTGAGGTGGATGTGGTAGCTCAGTTGTGACAGTACCTCCACTCACAAACGCTGACAACAGAGGGTCACAGAGCCTGACAGAAAAAGACCTTCATGCGATCTGGAGTTTGAGGTCAGGGGCTGGGACAGAATCCGCTTCCTTACTGAACTGCTGTTTGAGGCTCACCAACTCACAAGCTTACGGGCAAGGGGAGGGAGCAGGTGTCTCAAGGCATGTCCTGCCAGGTGGACCCTGGGACAGACTGGAGCCACTACCCATCCTGTCCACAGGGGCAGGCACAGCCACTGGGCCACAGCTGCTGCCGCGGAGGAACTGGAGCCCAGCAGATTCTTATGTGAAATCTCCAGGTTTTTAAATGCAGAGAACTGATTCCTTAATCACAACAAACACCCGAGGATCAGGCCAAATAAAACACCCAGGAGCAACCTGCACGCGGAGCAGTCGCCCTTTCCACTCAGCTTCCTCTCAGAAGCGCCCAAGCATTTGGTTTCCTGAATGATCCTGCAATTTGCATTTTAAAAACCACTGCCTCTCCACCCGGGCAAACAAAGAATTCATTCTGAGAGGTTGCTGCGCCCCCGGCCCCCTCCCTGAGGCTGGTCTGTTTTTTATACTCCCCACGAGGACAACTTAACTCTGATCCCTGCCAAAAGGCAGCCACTCCTGATGTTTCAGAGGAAGCCCAGACACCCTGGCCACAGACACTTAGTGATTAAGCCGCAAGCGTGCATTCAGGAGCTCCCGAACTAGTGAATCACACCGAACTGCAATGACTCTGAGGCTGTCCCTTTAAAACTCAAGCTTGCTACCCAGCAAACTCCTCCTCCAGGGAGGTTCCTTGTTAAATGGGAGCCAGCTGGCTGGGCCGTCCACGCCGACACCCGGAGCAATACCTGAATTGAGGATTCCTCCCCGGGACAGTGCAACCTGTCAGCATGGCTCAACAGTTTGTGAACAGCAAGATCCATCCCGGGAAGGTGGTCGTGTTCATCAAGCCCACCTGCCCTTACTGCAGAAAGACCCAGGACATCCTCAGTCAGCTGCCCTTCAAACAGGGGCTTCTGGAATTCGTCGATATCACAACCAGAGATGACACTGATGAGATTCAGGAGTACTTGCAGCGGCTCACGGGCGCGAGAACGGTGAGCGTGGGGTGTGCTTGTTAAAGGTTAGGGAAGGCCCCCGGCTCGCTCTTTCTTGGCTGGGCCGCCTTTTCTAGGACACTGCCTGCCCGCCCGCCAGGGCTCTGTCCTTCAAGGCATCCAGAGGGCCTTGCGGGACGTGGGGGAGGGAGTCCCAGGGAAGACGCCACCGGTCCCTTGAATGGGCAGCTGGTCCTCTCAGAGCGCGAAAGGAGCCCAGCTCAGGGTGCTCTCGGTCCGTGGGCCCAGCAGCTGGGCCGGAGTCGCCCAGGACTTGGCTGGAGGCTTTGTTTTAAGGGTTGTGGTTAACTGTCAGCTTTCTGCCCGCGGCTGGGCTGGAGGTTGGGGGGGAGAGGCGGTGTGATCTGTACATTTCTCTTTTCCAACATGGGCTTGGGGCTCCCTTCCTTCTGTTTCCACGTGGCTAGTGAGGTTTTCCAATCTTCAGTCTTTTCACGAGGCTTCCTTTAGCCATAACCTAATTTGCTCATTCTTCCTTATCTAACTCCTCCCCTAGAAGAATCGAATACTCTATTATTTGTCCCTGGATCTAAAGTAATTATGGGATATTTCTAGGCCGAGCTCTCACAATGCCTTGCTTTGTGGCCCTTGGCAAGTCACCGCCTCTGAGATCCTTGAGGACCCTGGCTGCAAGACTGGATGGGGGACCTCGAAATCCCCCTCGCTGCAAATACAGAGTGGGGCCTGGAGAACTGCCCACCCCTATCTGAAAGGCTTTGCCTCCCTCGGCACTCTGGGCGTGGCCAGGTTTAGGGCTGGAATGGGGGAGAAGTCCCACCTGCTCACCAAGTGCCCTCCGGGAGTCACATGCTGAGACAGTGTTGTCACAGAAGCTCAGATCCTATTTTCGGTTTTAGTTTGACTTACAGGATTTTCTTTAGGTTCTGAATATAAAGTATTGAAGGTTGTCTCTCCCCTTCTCCAATCAGAAATGAGTATTGTAGCACAGGAAAAGGCTAAATGTGTTACTTTCCTGCTGTGAGCTGAGGATCTAGAGTAGACAGGATGACAGGAGAGTGGCTTGTGGCTTAGCTGCATGGGGCCAGGCCCCGAGAGGCAAGGCGATGCAAACCCAGCCATGGTACCCTGCCTGGCTCTGCCCGGGGTTCTAGAACCAGGTGTGTTGATCAGTAAACAATCTTTATGGCCCAGTCAGACCCCAGACCTAATACAGTACAGTGCTGGAGGTGGGAGCAGGCATCAGTAGGTTTTTTTTGGGGGGGGCAGGTTGGTTTTTTTGTTGTAGTTGTTTTTGGATCTGGGGGTTGAACCCAGGGGCATCCTACGAGCTACACCCTCAGCCCATTTTTTTTTTAAGTTAGTAGTAGTAGCAGTAGTAGTAGTAGTAGTTGTTGTGTGTGTATAGTTCTAGGAATTGAACCCAAGGGCATTCTACCTCTGAGCAACACTCCCAGACCTTTTTATTATTTTTATTTTGTTTTGTTTTGTTTTGAAACAAGGTCTCACTAGGTTGCTGAGAATCTTGCTACATTGCTGAGGGTATACCCAAACCTGTGATCCTCATGTCTCAGCCTCCCTAGTACTGGGATTACAGGAGTATGCCACCATGCCCGACTTTTTTTTTTAAACAGAGTCTCGCTAAATTGCCAAGGGTCTTGCTAAGTTGCTGAGGCTGGCCTCAAACCTCTGATCCTCCTGTCTCAGCCCCCCAAGTACTGGGATTGCAGGTGTGTGCCAGGGTGTCAGGCAAGGCATCGGTAATTTAAAGATCCTTAGGTGATTCCAATTTTCAACAGTTTGGAAACTATAGTTCTTAGCCCAGCAGCACCTGTTTTCTAGCAGAAAGAGCAATTTTCTTAATGCATTCATTTAGCAATTTTTTTTTCATTTCGTTGTAAAGTAATATTTTTTAGTAGTCATCTTTTGAGTTTAACTTTTTGTTTTTGGTACTGGGGATAGAGCCCAGAGGCATTCCACCTCCGAGCTACACCCCCAGCCCGATTTTATTTCTTATTTGGAAACAGGGTCTCTCTAAGTTGTGGAGGGCCTCGCTAAGTTGCTGAGGCTGGCTTTGAATCAGTGATCCTCCTGTCTCAGCCTCCCAAGTACTGGAATTACAAGCGTGCGCCACCACGCCCAGCTTGAGTTTAACTTTTTTTTCTTTTTGCCGTACCAGGGATTGAACCCAGGGGCATTCTACCTGGGCTACACCCCAGCCCTGTTTTTTATTCTTTATTTTGAAACAGGGTCTCACTAAGATGCGGAGGCCTCACTAAGTAGCTGAGGCTGGCCGTGAACCCAGATCCTCCAGTCTCAGCCTCCCAAGTACTGGGATTACAAGCATGCGCCACCACGCCCGGCCGAGTTTAACTTTTTTTTTTTAATGCGGTACGGGGGATTGAACCCAGAGGCATTCTACCTCTGGGCTACACCCCCAGCCCTATTTTTTAGTCTTTATTTTGAAACAGGGTCCCACTAAGTTGCGGAGGGCCTCACTAATTAGCTGAGGCTGACCTCAAACCCAGATGTCCAGTCTCAGCCTCCCAAGTACTGGGATTACAAGCGAGTGCCACCACGGTGGCTTAACATTTTTGTTTTGTTTTGTTTTGTTTTTGCGGTACCGGGGATTGAACCCAGGGGCATTCTACCTCCGAGCTACACCCCCGGCCCTATTTTTTATACTTTATTTTAAAACTGGGTCTCGCGAAGTTGCGGAGGGCCTCACTAAGTAGCTGAGGCTGGCCACGAACCCAGATCCTCTGGTCTCCGCCTCCCAAGTACTGGGATTACAAGCGTGCTCCACCAAACCCGGCCCTCGGCTTAACATTTTTTAAAAAAAAGTTTTCACAGGTTCTTGAGTCTTGACTGCATTCCTTCTTTTTGTGTGTGTGTGTGGCACTGGGGCTTGAACCCAGGGGGATTCTACCTCTGAGTTACATCCCCAGCCCTATTTTATTTTTATTTTGAAACAGGGTCTCACTAGGTTGATGAGTCTCACTACTTGCTGAGGCTGTCCTCAAACTTGCGATTGTCCTGTCTCAGCCTTCCAAATCCTGGGATTACAGGCATGCACTACCACGCCCAGCTAGAATGCATTCCTTTAAAAAGGGGAAGAACAAGTCCTTTGAAGCCATTTGCTGCTTGATCCCCAATGGTGAATTGTTTATGTTCAGGGACCTTGAGAACTTGAGAGTAGTTGCTGACTTCACTGTACTGTAATGGCCTCCACTCTTGTGTGTATGGGAGGAGCTCGGCAGGACTGGACTGATTGCAGACCGGGTCCTTGGAGCAGCCTGTTCTGGTCTCAGCATGGCCACACTTCCAAATCAGTGCCTCATTCACTCCTTCTCTAGTGCTCTTCCTTTCTTCAGGACAGCTGAGTTTCTTTCTTTTTTTTTTTTTTCAGTATTGGGTATTGAACCCAGGGGCATTCTACCTCTGAGCTACACTCCCAGCCCTATTTTTTATTCTTTATTTGGAAACAGAGCCTCACTAAGTTGCAGAGGGCCTCACTACATAGCTGAGGCTGGCTGCAAACCTGCCATCCTCCTTGTCTCAGCCTCCCAAGTACTGGGATTACGAGCGTGCACCCCCACGCCTGGCTGAGAGCTGAGTTTCTGATCCACATCATTTTCCTTCTCTCTAAAGAACTTCTTGAATACTTCTTGCCAGACTAGTCTATGGGCAACAAATTCCCTCAGCTTTTTGTCTAAGAAAGTGTATTTTAGTTTACGTTTGAAGGATGATTTTTTTCTGGATACAACAATTGTGTGGAGGGGGGAGCACTGGGGATTGAACCCAGGGGCATCCTACATCCAAGCTACACCCCCAGCCCTATGTATTTTTTGGAACACAGTCTCACTAAGCTGCTGAGAGTCTTGCTAAGTTGCTGAGGTTGGTCTTGAACCTGCAATCCTCCTGTCTCAGCCTCCCAAGTACCAGTATTTTAGAATCTACTGTGTAGCAGGCACTTTTTTGGACATTGGAAATACAGCCATGGGGAGAAAAAAAAAAGCCAGAAACTTCTGTCTTTTTGAACTTGCATTCTAGGAGGGAAATCAAAAAATGCAATAAAATAGTACGTTGGAAGGTAAATGACAGGGCTCCGAAGAAAAATCAAGTAGGAGGAGGTAAGTGGTAGGCAGCATAGTAGTTTTAAGTACAGCCATCAGGGTGTCACTAGGACAAGAATATTTGGGTAGATTTCTACAGAATGTGAAGAGAAAGGCATCCGGGAACTTAGGGGTAGAGCTTGCCAGGCAGTGTGAACAGCAAGTGCAAAGGCCCTGGAGTAGAACTGTGCCTGCAGGTTCATGGGCGAGCGAGAGCACTGAGTTAAAGGACGAGATGAGAGATCACGGGAGATGGTTAAGGCCTTCAAGCCGTGCCTTACAAACTGTGGCCTGAACTAGAGCGAGATGAGATGCCACTGGTGGGTTTGAAGCTGAGGAGCGACTCCCATCTGACCCCTCTTTGAAGGGGCTACTCACAGCTGGGGGTACAAGAGCCTGGAGGAGGGGCTGGGGTGGGGCTGGAAACTGGGAGGTATTTGTAGACTGCAGCAGTAATTCCAGTAAGAAATGACAGAGGCTTGTGTCAGGGAGGTGGCCAAGAAGTGGTGGAGAGAGAGCTTTGAGGATTTGCATCTGAGCCACCCTAATTCCACCCTAATGCCAAATGACACCAGCCTAACTGAGGCCGGGAACAGCTACTCCAGGAGAGGAAGTATTGCACAGTTGTTTTCAGTGTGACAGTTCCTTTCCTCCCCTGGTCAGGGACAGACTCAGGTTCCTCTGAGGGGGAGGGGGGCTGGAGAGGAGGCCGCAGGGGTTTTTCCTCTTCTTTCCTGATAGAGTCAACAAATCTATTTCCTGTTTCACCACCCTGGGCTCCCAGGCTGGGCTCCCACACTGTTCAGTGCAGCCTGTGGTTCCGCGCCCTGTAGGAGTACTGTTAATAGTGTGATTGAAGCTGGTGTTGCTGTTGCCCAGGCTGGAGGTGGTGGGGGACGAGGGGGCCATTCTGCCCTCTAGCCAACCAGCTTCCTGGCCAGATGGTGTGCATAGAACTCTGCTGGGGCAGCCTGATCACATTTCAGGGCCTGTCTGGGGCGTTTGGAGGCAGCAGCTGCAGGACTGTGGGTTTTCAAAGCCTGTTATTCTGGGAGGAATACACAGCTACTCAGTGTAAACCAAAGGCTCCCAAACGTGACCCTGGGGTAGCAGCAGCCACCGCAGCATTGTGACCCTGGGGTAACAGCAGTGTCCGAAGCATCCCCTGGGAGCTTGTTAAAAATGCATGTTCTTTGGGCTCCAGCATAGATCCTCTGAATCAGAAATTGGGGACAGGGGTGAGAGTATAAATCTGCATTTTAACAAGCCTTTCCGTGCTGCGTGGATCAAATGGAAGAACCAACGCCCACTGGCCCTCAGGCTTCCTCCCCATCTGCCTTAACTCCAGCCCAGGCAACACCTGGTCAAAGGTGGCCCTGTGCAAGCTGCAGGAGTGCTGGGGATTGCTCAATTCTTTTAGAAAATATAAAGTTCAGGAATGAATGCCAGGCTTCCTTGTTTAAAGCTCAGATAATTTTTATTTAAATCAGCAGAAGGAGCTATGCAGTAGAATGACATGACAGTTATATTAGGATTCTGTTATGTTTACTGGTACAACTCCACAGCCAAATGTTTCTGAGAAGATAGGAGCTGAAAGACCCCAAATATGTGAATAGGGGAAGCTTTATTTTCTCTAAGACAGTGGCCAGGATTCAGGGGAAATTCTAGGTTTCTTGCCTCACCTTTCTGTAGCTCTTCTGCTTTCAGGTGATGTGTCAGCTCCTTGCTGTAGCGCTCACCTGGAATCCCAGTATTTGGGAAGCTGAGACAAGATCACAGGTTCAAGGCTAGCCTCAGCTATGTAGCAAGACCCTGTTTCAAAATAAAAATTTTAAAAGGGTTGGGGGTGAGCTGGGCGTGGTGGTGCACACTTGTCATCTCAGTACTTGGGAGGCTGAGGCAGGAGGATCACCGGTTCAAGGACAGCCTCAGCAAGTAGTGAGATTCTCATCAACCTAGCAAGACCCTGTTTCAAAATAAAAATAGGGCTGGGGGCATAGCTCAGAGGTAGAGTGCCCCTGGGTTCCATCCGCAGTACCACAAAAAAAAAAAAAAGAAAGAAAAGAAAAGAGATGTTGGGCCAGGCATGGTGGTGCACGCTTGTAATCCAAGTACTTGGGAGGCTGAGACAGGAGGATCCGGGTTCACAGCCAGCCTCAGCTACTTAGTGAGGCCCTTCACAACTTAGTGAGACCCTGTTTCAAAATAAAGAATAAAAAATAGGGCTGGGGGTGTAGCCCAGAGTTAGAATGCCCCTGGGTTCAATCCCTGTTACCAAAAAAAAGAAAAGAGATTTTCTTTTCTTTTTTTTTTTTTTTTTGGATGTTGGGTTGCATTTTGGGATGTTGTGTTGCTGTTGTGTTGCTGGTGCTTCCCATTTGTGAAGTCTCCCCGCAGGGATCTGCTGAGAGACTGGTGGACATTATTAGTCTCACTGGCAGCCACTGGGAGTCCTACTAGGTTTTCTCACTCTCGGGGCCCACGAAGTAGCTGTGGAGTGTGGTGTAGAATGACACGCACCTGTAATCCCAGTACTTGGCAAGCTGAGTCAGGACATTCGCACATTTGAGGCCAGCCTCAGCAATTTACTGAGACCCTGTTTCAAAAAAATAAATAAATAAAAATCAAACAGGCCTGGAGGTGTAGTTCAGAAGTAGGACAGAGGCTGGATTTAATCCCCATACCAAAAAAAAGTTTATTTTTAGTTTTTAGCCTTTAATTTTAAGGCCTACTTCCATCCAGATCCCCTTCTTAATAAAAATACAAGAACTTGTCCACGGTAATTCAGCCCATTTTCTCATCTTCCTCGATTTTTAAGACAATTCACTTGAACTATGCTGAAGCCCAGCAAAGCTTTGGGCTCATTCTCTGCTTTCCGCCTTGCCCCTCCCACCCTCTGGCTCACCCTGTGTTCCAGGGGAGGGCCTGCCTTCTCCCCAGCACTCGGGCAGGGGAGGGCCTGCCTTCTCCCCAGCACTTGGGCAAGCTTGCTTCTTCACTGTCAGTCAGCCTTTGTGTGACATTCTTGACAGGAAATGGCCTGGGTGCAGTAAGGGGACTTTCTCCCCTCTCGGGATTCTAAAAACTGCCTGGAGTTCTGGAATGTTCTGGTACCTAACAGCTGGGGGGGGAGTCTGTGGGGACTGTAGAGGGAAGAGTTCAGCAAACACAATGTCTGGCTCTCCTTTGGCCACCCACCCACACCAGGTGTGAAGCCAAGGCAGACAATGAACGTCGGTGGTCCCAGAGCTGCAACACTGAACATCTCAGGATGAGCCAGGGATTAAAGAAAGAGGCTCAGACCACTACAGGATCCCCTGGTTGAGGACAGAAGTCTCCTGTTCTGACAACTATAGAGAAATGATTATATGTAATAAACCATGGACCTAAGACTCAGAGACAGAAACCAAATGCAAATACTTTGCGGCTGTGTTTAGAAACCAACATCTCCTGCCCAGCCAAAGGTCTCAGGTGTGGTCCCGGCTACAGGGAAGCAGGATGCAGTCAGGGTGGTCTAGCTGCAGCCAGCTGAAACTCTTTCCCTGAAACTTGTTTCTGCAGTGAAAATTTTAAATCCCCTGCACATGCTGGATGAGCACGTACACGGCACACTCAGCTTGAAAAATATTCTGGCTCAAAAACGTTCTTTAAGGAACAATTTTATCCTTATAATAGTGAGAACATTCTGCCCTAAAAGAATATTCAGGAGGAGGTTTTAAGGTAATTTGAAAAGCGTTGGATCACGGGAAATAATTGGAAGAAGGATAAAATAGCATTCTCTCTAATGAGTAGTAAGTTCCTTAATTGTCCTGAATCGTTTGCTTTTGCAGGTACCTCGGGTCTTTTTTGGTAAAGAGTGCATCGGCGGATGCAGTGACTTAGAAACTTTGCAAAAGAACGGGGAGCTGCAGGGCAGGCTCAAGCAGATTGGAGCCCTGCAGTAATTACAGGTGAGATGCTGGGCCAGGAACACTGGGAAACCAGAATGTTACCGCCACACTTTAATTGCGCTGTAGGAGGGCATTCTGGCCAAGGAAAATGATTTGGAGGCGATTTGAGGAATTGTGACATCAATTATTTATAAATTTCACATTTATCTGGGTGTGGTGGTGCACGCTTGTAATCCCAGTACTTGGGAGGCTGAGATAGGAGGATGGCAGGTTCGCAGCCAGCCTCAGCTACTTAGTGAGACCCTCTGCAAATTAGTGAGACCCTGTTTCAAAATAAAGAATAAAAAATAGGGCCGGGGGTATAGTTCGGAGGTAGAAGCCCCTGGGTTCAATCCCCTGTACTGCAAAAAATAAATAAATAAATTTCACATTTTATGAAGGGATGACTTGTGTCAATGGGAGAAATAGTTTCACTCAAACTTAACTTAACATTGGGGGAGGGGATACTGGGGATAGAACCCAAGAGAATTCTACATCTGAGCTATACCCCAGCCCTTTTTATTTTTTTGTTTTGAAACAGGGTCTCACTAGATTGCTGAGAGTCTTGCTATGTTGCTGAGGCTGACCTCGAACCTATGAGCCTCCTGTCTCAGTCTTCCAAGTACTGGGATTACAAGCGTGTGACACCATGCCTGGCTCATTTAACATTTAGTGAACACTTGAATGTGCTAGACACTACTAAAATCAGAGATATACAATAAGATAATTCACCTTCCAAGAAGATCCAATTCTTTGTTTCTTTTCTAGCAGACCAGACCCTGTGCTGATGTCCCCCTTGAAAGCTGAATGGCCACGCAAGAGATTACATCATTTCCTGGTGGATGGGATTTTGAGCAAAACTGACTTCTTTCTTCTTTTGCTTCAGTATTAAAAAGTAGACCAACTTGCCCCTAACCACGGGGCCAAGGAGGTTGATGGACCATCTTGGTTTCCTTTTGGATTGGCCCTTTGGGTTCTAGAAAATCATGAAGTTCTGGTTTAGGATTCACTCACTGATCAAAATAATGTTCTTTCTGTTTATTATGTGCATCTTCCTAGCTGTTCTCCATGTGCCAGCATGCCACTACCTCGAAGCCAGTGTTTCTCAATCATGTTTATTCAGACACAGGGATGAAGCTGCACTTGGTTTTCTGCTACTGCCCATCAGCTAAAGTTATTTTGTTGAGCATGACTTAATGCACTTTGTATTAGGAAACCAGTGGATACTTAGTGTTGTTTCAAACAGCATACATGCATCGCCCTACCCCACCCCACTCCACCTTGAGAATTCCTGCTCTGAGTCAGCATTCTCAATCCTGCCATCCAGCAGACCTCATAGGAAATCTCAGGCAACTCTGTGAGGGGTGTGAGGACTCAGTTGAGAACCTGTAAGCAAAAGGGAAGCCCGGTTGGCCTTCACCAGGACCATGTGGGTAGGGCCACCAGGGCAGAGATAAACACATGCAGCCAAATAATCCTGAACACTGTAGTAATTTGATTTCAATTATCAGCAAAATTAAAATATGAAATGTAAAAAATTATCATAGAAAATCTACATCCCAAGCTTATGCCAAGAAATCCCAAGTGTATGACCATGAAAGAAGCCAAATTTGAGGAACACTCTCCTAAATAATCCCCCCCCAAACACACATGCACACTTGGAAACTTTAAATATCCCTTGCTGTCAAGTTTAATTCTCTGTTATAGAATTGCAAGATTAATTTCTCTCTGGTATCTAGTGAGAATGATTTCATTTCTTTTCTAATAAAGAAGTATCTAGAGCTGACTCATGATTTTTTATCCAGTTCTGCTCCATGTTCTCAAGGATTTAAGGAATAGTATTAATGTGAAATACAGTCACTTAAAGCTTTAGTCATGTTTCACCCTGCTACCATAAATAAAGACGTGTGTTGCTATTACTCGTTAAGTACAAATCATTGATATGATTTTTTAATGTCATATCAAAATGACAAATATTTTAAAATATAATGTCACCTAGTCTACTGGATAGTTTGGAGTTCAATAATCTTTTTAATTTCAAATCTGTATTGGCCAGGGTTCACTAGACTAACAGAATTCACAGAATGAGTATATGGAAAAAGGGATTTATCAGATCAGCTTACAGTTTGAAGCAATGTAGTCCCGAGTTCCGACTGCACGTGGAGTCAGAGGAACCAGTAGCTGGTCGAGCGGTCTAAGACCTGGAGTCTTAGGATCGGAGCAACCACTAATTCAGTCCCAGTTCAAGATGTGAAGATAAGGAAGCTCTTGGGAGAAACGATGGTGAAGTTTCAGTTCGAAGGGCTGAAGGCCAATGATCTCAGATGAGAGCAGAAGATCAAGAAGCTCTTCAGAGAAACGGTGAAGTTGGAGGCCGACGATGTCAGATGAGAACAGATGCGTACGCGGCTTTCTCCTTTTATCTAAGTCCTGCACCTATCAGAACCCTGCTGCCTACATTTAGGGCAGGATTTTCTGTTTAATCTGCTGTTACATAAGCCAATTGTCTCATTGACACACCCAAAGTCACATGATCTTGGGTATGTCATGATCCGGTCAAGTTGACAAATTAGATTAACTATCACAATATGACATTTTCCCATTTCCTACCTAATATCCTTGTGCTTTTGTTTTTATCCCTCATGGGCCCTGGTCACCCCCTTCAACCAGGATTGCCATGGACGACTGCAGGTTACATACCGCACAACACTGACTGTCACCCTAAGGGGGTCAGGCACAGCCACTCTCCTGGACGACTGCCTGTGCTTTCCTTCATACCCCTGTATCCTTGCTCCTTGTGTTTCCTCTTCTGAGGTGCCTGTT